>JAJEJO010002726.1:90350-195552 GCA_020662805.1 Glaucomys volans | reverse complement strand
ACTCGCGATCCTCCTGCTTCAGCCTCCCAAGTGCTGGGATTACAGGCGTGTGCCACCGCGCCCAGCTTCATTCCTTACATTTTCAAAACCAGAGTCCGGGTAGCAAGTCTGGTGTGTCTGCCAGCCCTACAAATACTTCCTGGTAACCATCAGGACAGCACGGTTGGATTTTCCTTTATCGCCATCCTCAGAGAGCTGATACTCCAACCCTCCAGCACGCCCACATCCATCTCAGACCCGCAGCCTGAGAAACCAAGTTACATGGCAGCTGAGATGAACGTCGAGGTCATGCAAGTCCTCTCCATCCTAGTTTCTGGGGGCAGCTGAGCAGCTAAGAACGACATGCTCTCCACATCGTGTATAAGCAGAGGAATGAGAAATTATACTCCATTATATATGATGTATCTAAGTGCATTCCGCTGTCATGTATAACTAATTAAAACAAATAAAAAATTAAAAAATTAAAACTATTAGTGGCATGATAAGAAGCTAGGAAAAAAAAAGAACTACATTTACCAACCGCACTTGCAGCTATGTGATGCCACATAACCAGTTCTCACCAGTACAGTGTGTCACTTTGGGGCCCATGTGCAGAAGATGCAAGAATGCCTGTGGAATTCTCCACTGCCTTTGTTGTCCCCTCTGCTGGGTGAATGTCAGTGTCCAGTTGGCAGAGAGTAGGGAGGGAAGATCCAGGGTGCTTGAATCAACAGGCAGGAAACTGTTTCAAACACCTGCATTTAACAATTATGTGAGCAGGAGTTAATTTCTAATGTATGAAGCCACTGAGATTTTGGTTCCTCAGAGCCGTTGATGCTAATGTAATTAGAAAAGGTTCTGGAGCCCTTAACTATTTGCAGTGAATGCTGACTTACAGGTAATACTTGTGAATTAAATCTGATACATGCTGAAGACCTGGTCAGTTATGTTAGTGATGCATGCTCCAAGACAGTTCTGACTCCATGAAGCAGCAGAAAGTACAAAAGAGAGTTGATAACCTTAGAAATAAATGCTGGGGGAATTAACAATTTATTTGTCTGGCTATATGGCTTCCAGGTGCATACTTATCATTCCCTTATAGTTTTGGAGTATCTGAAAATTCGCTTTAAAATCCCTTAGAGATTACATTGTATGATGTAATTTCCATTTATTGTGTCTCCATGGAGAGATACTAAGTCTTAGAATACTAATGTTAGCTTTGCCTAAATATAGATGAAAATTCCTGATCATTTGGATTAAGTTGGTCAGCAGCCTGGCTTGTTTATAAGTATGAAAGGGGAATATTTTAATTTCGTAATGACTTGTCGCCAGTGTTCCTTATAAAACCAAATTAGCAGGAGGAAATGCGTCTGTTGTATTAAAATCTATTTCAAGCTCACTGCTGAAGGAAATTATTAGTGATGATACACAGAAAGGCTAACCATGCTCTGCAAAGACAGGACCAAGTCAAATGTGCCAGGAAAGCAACTAATTCCTGCTTCTTCAGGCAGTCAGTCAAAGTCAAGAAGAAAGTGTTGTTCTTTCAAAATCCTTGCAACATACTTTGGACTCTGGAAGCTGAGAGTTTGCTTGCAAAGTTCTTTCCTCAACACTCCCCACCCTAGACCCTCCCACACCACATACACTAGATAATGACCAAATAGTTTAGGAAAATTTAGAAAGTAAGAGTTATTTCTCCTTTTTATTTTGTTAAAAAATATATAAAAGGAATGCACATTCTTCACTAAAAATTTTCAAACAAAACCAAGGAAATATAGCAAAAAGTGAGTTTCTCTGACTAACTTCTAATTTATCAGGACCATCACTGCACATATCCTTCTGGGTATAGAATATACAAAAATATGTTATATTAAACATAGCACTACAGTATATGTTATATATTATATGTTACATAATATGTAATGTATGCTATATATTATATGTAATGTGCAAATAAAATATACCTTTAATTGCACCTGTTTTTAAAAAATAAATCAATGCTATATTTTACACACACATAAATAATTTCTTTATTTTTTTCATTTGAAAATGCCCTGAATAAATGAAGAACTGGGTAAATACTTATGGTTTATGTCACAAAAATGTGATAATATCTCAAAATACCTATAAATCCTTGTAAAAAAAGTCAACAACCATTTTAAAAAATGAGCAAGAAATATGAACTGACATTTCACAAAAAAGAACAAATAGCCAGTAAACATGGAAATGTGCTTGCCTTCGCTCACTTTAAGGTGGATGAAAATACAAATATATATTGTGACACCATTTCTCAATTATCAGCTTGACCAAACACTGTAAGTTAGATGCACCTCTTGGTGAACAAGGGAGAACCAGACATTTTCACAGATTACCAGTGGGAATGAAATGACAAGAAATCTTATGGAGAGCAATTTGGTGACGTCTCTTCTTATTTTGTGTAAGTAAAAGTGCATGTGCCTTTACCCTTTGACCCAACAATTTCAAGTCTAGGAAATTCACTTTGGTGTTTTGAAAAGCACAATGGTAATAACACAATTTACATCTGAAAAAAACCTAGTAATTGCAGCAGTATTTGTAAAAAAAAAAAAAAAAAAGACCACAAATAACCCAAATCTTTATCAACTGGGAAGTAGGTGAATCAAATAAAGAAATGAGGGATATCTCATGTATTGAAAGATCTAGCTCGCAAAACCTGTGGCTCAGTGAGAAAATAAAGCCCACGTGCATAAAAAACCATATAGTGCTTCAGAAGGAAAGCGGGTATGTGTGCACACAGGCTGAAGTCCATGTGACTGGAGGTCACCCTTTGGAGAAGGAAAGACTAAAGATAACCGCGATGGAAGCTGGGTTTCTCTGCATGCTGTTGATAGCTGTCCTGTTTATAGTTTTGACTTTGGGACCATGAAAATGTCTTACATAATTGCAAATAAAATGTAAGTACAAATTTAGAAGGCTATCCCTAAAATTAGATAAATATATAAATATGTATTGTCATTTAAAAACAATTACAAATGTCCGTAATGATAGGGCAAATGCATAATATTAATACCATTGACCATCAATTTCTATGTAAAAGAAAAGAGAACATAATAATAAAATAAAAATACCCCATTGAATTCTTGGTTTGTTTTTCTCTGTCAATGTGTATGAAAAGAATTTGTGAACAACTCACTAGTAATGAGCACCTCCAGCATCTCTCCTGCCCTTTCTAAATACCATGTCATCTATAATTAACTAGGACTCCTTGGAAGATGGAGTGTATAACTGAAGATCTGGGGCACAAGAGATGTATAAGGTGTGCCTCGAAGGCCACGCTGCATTCAGAAAGAAGAAAGTTATCAAGGACCATGAATTTTATCCAAAGAATAAAGGAGGGCTGGGACATAGCTCAGCTGGTAGAGTGCTTGCCTCGCAAGCCCAAGGCCCTGGGTTCAACCCCCAGCAGCACCCCCACCAAAAATTAAAAATAAATAAATAAATGAGTTATCTTAAAGGGATTCCTGGTAGCCAGAAGTGGGACAATTTGAACATAAAAAAGAATGATGACAACGTCTTGAAAGACAGTTCAACTTAATGGATTCAAACAGGTTCACAAATCTGTAGCACCTACGCCACCCACTGTCTCCCCCAAACCTTCATGGGTCAGCATTCCAGGCTATTAAGGCACAAGTATATTCTATTAAAGCTAGTAATTAATAGGGATAAATGAAGCATTCGTCGACTTTGACTAAGCACACAGTAATTCAGGGAAACAAAATAGTTGACAAAAGAATGAACTTTTTGGAGAAGAATTTTATTTGATTTATGAGAAGGGAATGATTTAATTCAAATACAACCGTGGGGTACATTAAAAAGAAAAAAAAAAACAGAGGCAGAGAAATTCATTGAGAGGAGGGAGAACAGCCACATGAGAATCAATTAAGAGCCAAAGCAAAACCTGATGTCTAGAAAGAAAAAATAAGGGATTTTTGAAAATCTGGTTCCAGCTAATATGGGATAAGCATATCCTATCCCCTCTCCCTCATTAAGAGCAACTAGTAATTCCAGACTAAGCACATAAATCAGTAACACTCAGAAGACGTGGGAAAGTGGAAAAATATAGGTTTACTGGTTGACTCTCGACCCAATGGATGGCCCTGCAGTGAGAGGTCTGCACTTTTCTCTTTTTCCTACCATTTATTTCCACCTGAGCAATGAAAGAGACTAAGACCCAGAACTGCCAACAAAGAAGACCTTCAATACCCCAGGGAGTGTCCACTCTTGTCAGCCAAAGGACCAAGGAGAGGAATTCTATGGGGCAGAATATTTCCGATTTGATGTGCCCTACTAGAAGTAAGTGGCACCAGGAAGCACCAGTTCCTCATCCAGACCACACCCCAGCTTCTGGGACTCCTCAGAAGGGAGACCTGAGCATCACCCCACTGCACAGACAGCAGCTGCCAGGGAGGAGTGTCTCTCTCCTCCCCGTGGGCTCTGTGGAACTGGCAGCCCAGAGCCCAGTGGACTCTCCCACCCTGCACATGTACTCTAGAACACAGGAAGCATGAACAGGGTTCTACGAGTCTGAGTCACAAAAACCACTCAGAGAACATGGCTCCCACAGCAACTTTACCTGGTTTCCATTCTCCCTTTCTTCCTTTCTGTTTTTGTTCATTGGCCAAACTGATTAGTTTCTGTTTTCTTCTTCCAGAAATGAGGTGATATGTTTATATTTTCTTGTTGTTCCCCTCCTACCTTACTGTTTTTGAAGACTTTTTTGAAGAGAATACAAGTGCACTAATCCAATGGGGTAAGTACTAATCATTGGTTAAAGAAAAAAAAATCAGTTGTGTTAAGAAACATGATAATTGATGGACAACAGTACTCACATGCACAAGTTTATTTACATTTGGTGTAGCAACAAGACTTTTATTTGAGCATACATCGACCATTTGGATTTCCAGATTAGCTTACTTCTTTTTTGTATAAATCATGAGGTGCCTGGAGAGAGCTGAGATTAATTTCATAGGTCAGACAAGTAAAGGTCAGGTAAGAAGTCTGTTTCAAAAGTATTAAAAAATATAAGTTTTGGGTTCAACTGATCAAGTTCACAGTTTTCCCCCTTTCACTAATTCCCACATTTGTTTTATTAACTCTGCACTTATAATTTATCTTGATTTAGCACGGGAGTTTTCCAAGGGACTTCAGTTGAAGGCTTATATCTTAGGTTGAGTGCCAAATCTGACATGAGGATTTCTTTTTAAAAAATTTTTTAAAATTTGTTCTAATTAGTTATACATAACAGTAAAATGTATTTATGCATTTTGATAAATCATACATAAATGGAGCATAATTTCCCATTTTTCTGATTGTACATATTGTAGGATCACATCAGTCATGCAGTGTAATGGTTGATTTGAATTGTCGACTTGATTGGATTAAGAGATGCTGATGATTAAGAGGCTTCTGGGTGTGTCAATGAGGGCATGTCTAGGAATGATTGGTATGTAGGATAGTGAACTGCAGAGACCCTCCCCAAGTGTGGGCAGCAACGCCCAAAAGGATGGTGGCTTGGATGGAATAAAAGTTGGAAGGACAAGGAAGCAGATGCAGATGCAAGCTGGGCTCTTCTTGACCGGGTTCTTGATTGCTGCTTCAATCCTCTGGGGATATCAGGCTCTCGTGTCTTCACTCTTCCAAAGTGGACACTGCCAGTGATTCTCCAGGGAGTTTCCAGGAGCTGTGGTCTTGGACTAGGGTAGCACTGTTGAACTTTCTTGTTCTGGGGCTTCTGTGTCTTGGACTATGCAGCTGCTGGTTCCTCCAGCTCTCCAGCTGCAAACAGCCATTGTGGACTATCCAGCTTCTGGTCATATAAGCCAATCTAATAAATCCCCTTCTATAATCATACTTCCTGTTGATTCTGTTCCTCTAGAGAATCCTAATGCATGCAGTCATATGTGTACATGAGGTAATAATGTCTGTTTCACTCTTCTCTTCTTCCTACCCCCATTCTCCTTCCCCCCTTCACTCCTCTCTACCTAATATAAAGTAACTCTTTTCTTCCCTATCCTCCCCCATTGTGAATAAGCATCTGTATATCATAGAAAACATTCAGCTGTTGGTTTTGGGGTTTGGCTTATTTCACTTAGCATGATATTCTCCAGCTCCATCCATTTACCAGCAAATGCCATAATTCCATTCTTCTTTAAAGCTGAGTAATATTCTGAAATGGGGATTTCTGTGCAGGGAAGTGTTCATAAGAATCTGCAAAGTGTGCAGTAGTGAAGTTGGGGAAGAGGATAAGTCAAACACTTGTCTGTTGTTCTGGGGCATTAATTGCTGTCCTTACTGTCAAAAGGAAGGAGAAATTTGGGTCCAATATTGGTCAGCCATCACCAGCCACTGGAAGTCACTAGAGTGACAGCATGGCTCCCAGGCACTCTGTCTTGATGAGACTCTGGAGAAGTGTATTGGCCATGGTCATTAGCAGGAGCACATGCCACAGCTAGTAAAGGACTTCTGGGCATCAGGGCAGGGACTCCACAGATTCTGCTGAAGTTTATGTTATGCATGTACATCTTTATTTTTTCTTGAGTAATAGAGGCAATTTAAATAATTCCTTTTTTTCCTATTTATTATTATTTTTGGCTGCCTGCCTTAGTTTTGATATTTGAAGTTTTATTTTTGTTGATTTCCAATTGCTTGAGTAATCCCTATGAGCCCCACAATCTACCAAGCACCTTAAATCCATTATCCCATGTAGTTTTTGCAATCATTCATTCATGAGGTTGATGCTATTACTATTTTAATACTTCAGTTTAAAAAGCAGGGCAGGCAGGAGGTAGTGGGACCTAGATTTGGATTCAGGCATTCCAACTGACTTTGGGTCCTTCCCTGCTCTCAGGCCTCACTTGGGGGGGGGTTTTCTTAGGCTCTCTGAAAATGTCCTTTGTCTTAGTCCAATCGTATGTTTGTATTTTGGGTTCTCTTTGTTGGATTTTATCATCGGTTTAATCCCATCATTGTATATCCTTGAGAGACCTTCCTTGGTCTTGGATTACTTGTAAAGCCCTTGTTTTAGTTAGCTTTTTCACTGCTGTGACTTAAGGAGCTGACAAGAACAATCGTAGAGGAGGAAGAGTTTATTTGGAGACTTATAGTTTCAGAGGTCTCAGTCCATAAACATCTAGGTCCATTCCTCAGGGCTCAAGGTAAGGCTGAACCCCATGGAAGAGTGTGGCGGAGGGAAGCAGCTCACATGGCAGTAAGAAAGCAGAGAAAGAGGTCTCCACTTGCCAGGTACAAACCTATACCCCAAAGCCACACCCCAATGCCCACATCCTCCAGCCACACACCCCCACTTCAGTCACCACTCAGTTAATCCCTGTCAGGGGATTAATTCACTGGTTAAGACTCTCACAGCCTAACCATTTCTCCTCTGAACCTTCTTGCACTGTCTCACACGTGAGTTTTTGGGGGACTCCTCACACCCAAACCATAACAGCCATTTTCTAATTCTGCTTTCATTTATCCTCTTTTGTATTTTATTTTAAATGCATCAGTAGGATATTGGTTTCACAGAGAGGAGAAAGCATGTGATCTTTTAGTATTTTGAATTGGAAGTTTTTCTTCCTTTTTCTAAAATACCTGAATCAAATGCTCTTGCTACTCTCAACCTAGTGATTCCAAACATGGTGTAAAAATTTATCCTCCTGTGTTGTTTTGAAACCAAAATTTTAATTAAGTTCCAATGAAATCTGCATGTTATTTCCAATTTCTCACTACTGGTTGTGACTTCTGAAAGATGAGAGATAGATAGACAGGAAGTAGAAGGGGCCCAAAGCAAGACAGTCCCCAAGGGTATACCCCCAGTGACCTGCTTCCTCCACTAGGTCCCACTGCCTGCAGTGTCTCCCAGTAACCCATTTAGCTATCAATGGGTTAATCCACCAATGAGGTCAGAGCCCCCATGATCCCACCACTTCCCAAATGGCCCTGCCTCTGAACGCTGCTGCCTTAGAGACCAAGCCGTGAGCTTTTGGGGCACATTTCAGATTGAAATCATAACACGGACTTCATTATTAACCAGTTGCCCAATTTTTCAACCTCAGATGTTAGTCATTTTAATACCCATGCTTGTACCTCTTTTCTCATAAGGCAGCTTTCACATAGAGGCCTTATGTGTAATCCTTCTGTTTTCAGTAGGAACACTTGATGCATGAAATGTTCTCTTACTCTGAGATTTGGCTAAAATGTTTTGGTAAATAAGGGTAATCTCTATTGAATTTATTAGCTTTTAAATGACTTAGAGATTCTTTTGCCTCCCCTCCCCTTTTCCCCAAACAAAACAAAACAAAATTTGTTATTGGTGTAAAAGCCTAGAAAAGAATTTATAAAATAACATTTCCCCAAGATACTAGCCAAGTATGGGATACTACTTTGGTGAAAGATTCTTAACTTTTTAACGTTCTGACTGCAGGGAATTTGATCTCCAAATTTCTTCAACTGCAAGTTCTCCTTCTGCAATATTAATAGCTGAAACAGATTGCAATCTTCCCACAACAGGGCCTTTGGCACCACACGGAGCTATGACGGCAGATGTACTGTCACCTCTCCCACATGTAGAATCATTCCACTCATTTCATGAGAAAAGTTTGAGCATCTGAAACTGAAGAAGCAATGGGTTTTGAAGAAAAAAACCCACCACCAGATGCTTAGCAACCACCTACCATCCCTTATAATATTGATGAACAAGGATTAATGCCCCATTTAATATTGACACTAGTAAGTAATGCTGCTTTCCATTTGGATAGCACATTTTGAAGAATGGTTGCATGAGAAGAGTGCCATTTGCATGTCATTCCTTAGTATTTGGATCTTTTGTATAAAACTTTCTCACTGACCCTTTATAAGCTGGGGGCATCAAATGGAGTTTGGTCAGGAAATAGAAGTCTACTCAAACCTATCAAACAAGAGGGACTTTAATGAGAAACTCAAGAGCCTTGAAAAGGTTAAGGGAACTGCAGAGCATGCCAATGTACCCAGGGCCTAGCAGAGTGGGGAACCCCAGGGCACAGGGAAGGAGGGGTGTTCTTGGAGCTCTATGAGGACGACAGCTGTGGATAAGCTTTGTCATAGGAATGTAGCCAACGGGAACCTCAGCATTGAAGCAGGGAGAGTAGGGAAGAAATTCCCCAAGCTTCTCCCTCCCTGCCCTCCTTTCCCTGGCTTGTGCCTCTCCATTGGCTAAGAATCAGAAAGCAAGGCAATCAGTAAAATCCAGTCTTTAAGGCTTGGGTTTCTGGGGGATAGAATAATCAGAAAAGGTAGAGATTGATGGGAGATGAGAGGGAGTGAGCAAGCAGGGAGTAAGCAGGACGCAGGGGGATAGATTAGATGCTCTAAAGAGAGTCCCTTTGTTGTCCATTCTCACACCCCGGCATTTGTAAATGAAGAAAGTAGAGTCCAGACCCCCTAAATGTGTCTTAGGTCCCACTGAAAAATGGATCTGGAATACACTCCTGGATCTGTCTGTCTTCAAAGATGGTGTTCCTGAATGCTATGCACACCACTCTGGGTAAGTTTTAAGACAGGATCATGCTATTTTTTTTTTTTTTTGCCATAATTTGCAGTAATTGCTTATTAGTGGTTTTGAAGTAAAACCAGGTTTTTTTGCTTGTCGCAGGGGCTCTTCGCTTTCTGACTGCTCTTTCCTTTCCCAGCCGCCTCTTTTCCATCACACCAGCCCATGCACGGAGCTCCCGATATTTGAACTCCCTCACATTTCCCTGCTCCCCACACACTTGGTTTCCATATTTCATAGGTTTTCCTGGTACATTCTCTGTCAATCTGCTTTCCTGCTTGGTCCTCTGACTTTGATCTTTTGGAACTCAGTCCATTCTTGGTGCCACTTCCACCTGGAGATGGCCCAGCCCTCCTCCATCCCATCTGGGTAGGTGCCTTTCCCCATTTCCTACAATGCCGTCTCAAAGTCCCCATCACGGCACTGGCCACCTGTGCTGTGCTCATCCCTGTGCTCAAAACTAGGGTTGCGTTTTACTTTTCTTTGTATCATCTGTGCTGTCTCTGAACTGCCCATGGAAGGCTCCAGACTTGCTTACACTTGTTGACCAAAGAAGGAAGGCTCTGCATGATTGAGTCTGTATCTGTTTTGAACATAGTAATTTCTGGAGTGTGGAAGGAACACTCAGCCCTTCTCATTGCTCTGGATGTAGGTACTTTACACAAGTACCTGGGTGGCCTTATTTTAGGGGATATGCTGCCAGGCCAGCTTCCCAAACTGAAATAACTTCTTTGATGTGGAACAAAAGAGAAGGGAAATCATTAAAATGCATTTGACTGTAAGTAACAAACGGCCAACCATCTTCTGAACCACGTCTGATTTAGCAGAATAACTGAATCTGTTAGACAAAGAGTAAAGGGTGATCTTCAGGGATGAGAAAAGGTAAGTTTTAGCTGTGTGGATGGAAGGGTGGGTTGGTGGGAAGCAACCCTGGAGATAGTTGAAGAAACTTAAGGAACAAAGTATGTGATAAAAGAAGTCAGATAGTAGCCCAAGGTGTGATAAAAAAAAAGTCAATGAAACTTCAGATAGTAGTAGCCCAAGGACAGGCCCTTGACTGTCTGCCTGTTAGTTCTATGAATCTTTCTGTGTGTGCATCTTCAATTGAAAGGAGAGAATAAAGTGAGGGAGAATGTGAGGCTAGGAAGGAAAAGGTGAAATAGGACAATGAGTTAGAAAGATGGACATGGAGAAATGAGGAATAAAACCCTGGTGACCAGAAAGAAGGAGGTCATCATAAAAGTACTGAGAGGGGCGGTGAGGGTGCTGGCGCATTGGAAGATTGTAGGGCAGAAAGGAAGGGGGATTCAAAGGAGCTTCCTGCTCCTGCATCTTGCCCTGGCTTGGCCATGACTCCTTCACAGTTCTAACTGAACACCGGAACTAAATGGACTGGAATGAAAGATGTTGCCAGTTGTGTCCATCAGGCCACAGACACAAGCGTCCAGTGAGAAGGCAAAAGCAACCTTGCTTGGAGTAGGCGGTGAATGCAATGGTGAGCCTTTGAATAGAGGCAGTCCGTCTGCCTAGCACTCAAAGGTCTAAGGGGTGTTCAGAACTGAGAGCTGTGTTTGGTTCCATGATTTTCTCAAAGAAATTAAGAATCAACATTGTGCGCTTCACGGTAAAATAGAATTCAAGGAAAAGAAGAAAATTTCCAAGCATCTTCTAACGCTGGGAACATTTTGTTATGTAGAATTAGTGAAGAACTTTACTTGACTAATAATGTGAGAAGAGAAGCAGCATATTGCACCTATGGATTTAAAAATATTATTCATAGGTACCATATGTCATGGGGATTTCAGAGTATGAGATGAGGAAACAGTTTTAAAATTGTTGCAGATTTTGAGGGAATTAAGAATTTCATTTAAACATGTAAACACCCTCCCCCCCCCCATTCTTTTTCCCTAGTTACAGCATAAGGAGATTTGGTGTAATTATAGCCTTGTGTTGTTGCAGAAGAAATTTAAAAAAAATTAACAGACCATTTTTCCCCCCTTGGAAGTGAAGGAAGCATCAAGGAAGGGTCAGAGCTACTTTAAGTGTCTGACAGTAGTAACATACGTAAGTTTAAATGAAGTATTGAAAGCTCTTTTGCCCTCTGGTGATAGAGTGTTTTGCTATGTATTTTGATAAGGTACTTAACTTTTCATTTGGCATGGAGAGAAAGCCTCCCTCCTCTAACATATAGGAAGCTTTGACAGTTGTTCTTCAGAGAGTGCCTTGTAGTTTAGGAATTAGGGTCTGGGGAATATAAAAGGAGGCAAGTGCTAAGAATCTGAACCCCAGAGACCTCATTTTGAACACGTTGACAGAGGATTTGGAGTCAGCACTTAAACTTGGTTTGAAGAGTGATAAAAACTGCTTCATCAGCCACCCCAGTTCTCTCCTCACCTGCAGCAAGGGAGCACCAGAAAGTGCTCTGGTTCTTTTTCACCCTTACTATATTATCAACAGTGTTCATAGAAGCAAGAAAATAAGTGGTAACACAAAGTTATCTGCTTTAAGTAGTTGTGTGATCATGTGTGTGTGTGTGTGTGTGTGTGTGTATGTGTGTGTTCCTATTGTGGAAGTTAATTTGATGGGATGAAGGAATACCTAGAGAATTGGTACAGTGTTGCTTTTGGGTGTGTCTGTGAAGGTGTCTCCAGATGAGACTGGTGTGTGGATCTAGGTGGACTAAGTTTAATCTACCAGCGACCCAGAGAGCAGAAAAGCAAAGAAAAGGCAAATTAGTCTCTGTCTTCTGAAGCTGCTCTTGGGTGCCAGTCTATGCTCTTTGGACTTTGGACTCCAGGACTTGCACCAAATTTACATTGTATGGGTTCAGTCTCTCTGGAGAACCTGAATAAATTATCTGTATGATATTTAATGCTTGTGAAAACCAAGGAGTTATTTTAGAATAGAAATGCTTGCAATGTCCAGCTATTCCACCTGCTCCCTGTGAAACTCCTGACGGCTGGTAAGCTGATAGAGAAAGTGAGTTTTGGATAAACAGGATGGGCTGATTTTTCTTCCCTCCACTAACAGAGCCCAAGTCTAGATTCGAGTCCAAAGGTTGGATTGCACTGCCGCTAGTAAAGCCTCTCAAAGGTGTGAAGGATGATGTAGATAAAAGAGCAAGCTCAATTCACAATGGCTAAGCTATGGAACCTACCTAGGTGCCCTTCAAAAGATGAATAGTTAAAGAAAATGTGGTACATATACACACTGGAATATTACTCAGCCATAAAGAGGAATGAAATTATGGCATTTTCTGGTAAGTGGATGGCATTAAAGACCATCATGCTAAGAGAAATAAGCCAATCCCAAAAAATCAAAAGCTGAATGTTCTTTGTGATATGTGGATGCTAACACATAATAAGGATGGGGGAAGGAAGAATAGAAATTCATTGGATTAGAAAAAGGGGAACAAAGGGAAGGGGAGGATGGTAACAGGAAAGACAGTAGAATGGATCAGACAAAACTTTGCTATGTTCATGCATGAATACACGACCTGTGTAACTGTACATCATGTACAACCACGTGAGTGGGAAGTTACACTCCACGTATGTATAATATATCAAAATGCATTTTACTGTCATGTGTAACTAAAAGGAACAAATAAAAAATTTTAAAAAAAGCATTATTGTTTTCAACACAATATGAGGCACTGGTGATGAGTATCAAGGGAACTTTTCAAACAATTCAAAGAATCGTCAAGAAGTGATCAGGCAAGTTGGTCTATATCCTTTTTTGTTTAAAAACGTGAATCACCTTTATTACACATGAGCGTTTGGATGTCAAGCTACATCTTCTTCACTTTTGCACGTGTAGTGCACAGTGCAATCCTTGCACATGGGTATACTTAAGACAACTGTTAAATGCAACTCATGCCCAGTCCTAAGAAGAGGAAGTTGGGGACAGACCTGAATGATTCACAGTTTGTGTTTGTTCACAGCTAAGACCTTGTCCTCCTGGAAACTCAGTCTCGCTTCCAACCTACACACCCCAAGAAACAGTCTCTCCACTAAGCCGTGCACAAGGCACCCACATCTACTTTCCAGGGACTCTGGTGCACCTGGGTCAGTCCTGAAGGGAAGTGGGAGACAGACCCACAAAGGCAGATGCAGAAACACTGGAGCTCACACATCACTAAGTGGACCTTTGTCTCCGTGTGTGATACTTGATATTCCAGAAAGTCTTGGAGATGGTGTGAGTCAGTTTTCCATTGCCGCACTGAACATCTGATATGATCAACTTATAAAGAGAAAAGGTTTATTTTGAATCACAGTTTTGGAGGCTTAGTCCATGGTTAGTTGAACCTACCACTTTTAGACCTGCTGTGTGTGTGTGTGTGTGTGTGTGTGTGTGTGTGTGCTGGGGTGTTGTGAACAGCACATCATGGTGGAGGCACCCGGTATAGCAAAACCATTCACCTCACAGCCAGGTGCAGAGAGAGACAAGAGACCAGGGTCCTATCATCCCTCCGTGGGCAACCCCAGTAACTTGAACTCTGGTAGCCCCTCTCCTTCAAGGTTCTACCACCTCCCAGGTGCACTAAGCTGGGTACTAAGCCTTTACCCAGGGCCTTGGGGGACCTTCAACATCCAAACTCAACTAGGGGTGGACAGTTTTAATGAGGTTGCAGTTTATGGGAGCGGGAACCTGACATAACTGAATTATTGCTATTAACATAATTGCCTTTTACTTGTGGATTTTGAGGTCTAGGGAAACTTTTTAATACTAATAGATTTTTTATTTAGACTTCCTTGGTTTTAACCCCCCTCCCCACCCTGCCCATAGAATCAAGTCAGACAAACTTTCAAAGGGTATATAATATTTCTTTTTAAACTGCAGGTTAAGCCTGGGTTATGAAGAGATTAATATTGGTATCACAATATTGATATTAACTGGATTATCTGATCCTAATTATAGCGTCTTGGCTTCTGATTAACTTGGCCTCATTGACCTGGGTCAAATAGCCTTGTTAACGAGGAAGTTGCTCGTTATTAAATCCCTGATGTTCTTGCTTAGCATCTGCTTTTTTGAAATAGTTGCTGTTTTCTGATACACTAATATCACTAATTGTAATACTGAGTGTTAATAACATTCAAATGAGTCAGTTGATTCACATAAATTGATTTGTGTGCAAATTGTTGATTGAAGACATAACAGAAGAGTATAGGATTTTATATCTAGGGATATCTGATCTATGTTTGTCTAGTTTATAAAACAAATGGTTGCTAAATAATTATAAGAAATAACTTCATAATATTTTAAATATTGTTTATCAAATATACTAAAATGCAATTCAAAAGTGTTTATAGAATTCTCTAAGATAAAATAACCTCTAGTTCTTATGTAGGCAGTGAAAGATAAAACCAAAGCAATATTAAACACTTATAAACTATATTTAGAAAATACATTAAGAAATGTTACTTTTTCTATTGTAAAAGCATGACTTTTTAGACTCTGAAATGCTGTTTATAGTGACTATCTATTTAATTATGTTAGTTTGAAAAAAATTTAAAAAACACCATAAACATATACATTGCTTATGTAGTCAGAAACTGTAATGTGTGTAAATATGTGCCTACTAATATCTAGTACTTATAAATCAATTTCACAAATTGTAGAAAACCTAAACAAATGGATAAATATGCTCTAACCCGATAAAAATATAAAGGTATACATCATTTTGAAATTAATCTCAAATAGAAATGGTAATGAAATAAAGACTAAACAAATTTGCATAGACAGTGATAAATTAAAGTTAACTGCAAACAACAGCCAAGAACATTTCAAAATTTGGAAAAACTCCTGGTGGGATGGGGGAGGGTACTTGTAAAGGTAGATTTATTTTGATTAAAAAAGCAGTGGAGGTCGGCGGGTGTAGCTGAGTGGCAGAGTGCTTGCTGAGCATGTGTGAGATTGGGTTCCCAGAACCACAAAAAAAAAAAAAAAAAAAAAAAAAAACAGAAAAGGAAAGCAATGGGCGGTCACACAGATCAATGAAACAAAGTATTAGTTCATTATACATGTGCGTAGAATGAAGGAATGTTGTATATGATAAAATTTGTACTCCAAGTCTGTCTAGAAAAGTCAGATTCTTTAATAAGAGGTAATAAGATAGCTAGGGGCACATCTGAGAAAAATGGTTATATCACAGTATATTTTAAAACTACTTTCAAATGAATTAAATAGTAATTACTAAAAATAAAAACAGGCATTCTAAGATGAAATATGTGAAGATAAATTTATAGTTGTGGGATGTGGAAGTTTTTCCTCAGCATCGCCTGAAGAAAAAAGATAAAATGGAAAAGTCTGACTTATTTCTACACAAAAATAATAAAAAAAAACTTGACTACAAAAAAGACAGCAAGGTTAAAAAATAAAATTGGAGTGAGTGAAATATGTGTGATATATACTAGAGAAAAAGACCAGTGTCATTGATAGAGTTCTTAAATGTAAGGAAATTAAGAATGGAATGTATATGATAGAAAAAGAATTTCAAATGGTAAGAAAATAAATAAAAAGAAAAATCAAACTCATTATGAATCAGAGGGTTATAAATTCTATCTACATTCTTGCTTTTGCGGTATTGGGTTGCAAAAAATATTATCATCTAATTGATAAGCGTGGGGAAAAAGGGTCATTGTACTGCTCTTCAGTGTCAAAAATGCATATAGCCTTCTGTTACCACATTTAAAAATATCTACCTTGAGACATGCATCCCACATAAATGCTTGCTAGATTCACCTGAGGTGGAATGAGATCAAATACCTCTCCCCAGTTTGGTTCAGATTCTTGGATGCCACATGCAGCAAAAGAGTGGGAGGAAATACTATTTACATAGTGAGGCTTTCTGGGAACCAGGGCGGGTTCCCCAGTAGGTCTGGTGTGGCTTAAGGGAGCAAAGACAAGAGAGTGTGGTTTTCATTGTGCTTAACAGGTGGGATTGGGGGCATCCAGGAGTGGGGAGTGTGCTCTCCCAGCAGCTTCAGATGTGGGGCAAGAGGGGAGCAGGTGGAGGTGTGAGACTGGAAGATGTCAGGACTCAAACATAAAAAATGGATGCAGACAGGTGTAATAGGCACCTGAAATAGTTCAGCTACAAGAGTATTGTTTGTAATGAAGGAAACACAGAAATAATGTAAAAAATTCCATATGAAGCACTATGCAGAAGAAAAAAATATAATGGGATAAGCTGTATGTTTTGACCTGAGATGATTTCCATGATAGGTGATCAAGTTCACACACACACACACACACACGCGCGCGCGCGCAGAGCTGGATCTCCACATCTGAGGTTTGTCTTCAGATTGAACCAATTGTGTATCAAAATTATTTGAAAAAATTTACATTTGTACTGAGTACATACAGAGTTTTCTTTCCTTGTTATTATTCCCTGGACAATAAAGTAAAATAGCTATTTACACTGTAGTTGGTGGGTATTGTACATAATCTAGAGCTGAGCTAGGTAGGGGGGAGGGCGTGTCTAGGTTATATGTAAATACTGCACTCATAGATTTTGGTATCTGTGGGGACCTGGAACCAATCCCTGGTGGGCATTGAGGAATGACTGTATAGGCACATGTGAAGGTAGAATCCTATTTAAATAAAAAATAAAAATGCAATTGTTCTGTGACTTTTTGGTGTGTGACTCAGACAAGATCAGAATGACTTCCCTTTACTTGGAGATGGTGTGTGAGCTCATGAGACACAAAACCTACCATACAAAATAATGAGGGAATGGTTTTTGTCTTAACTACGGCTGTTGAAGGAAACAAAAGAAAATACAAAGTGCAGGGGAGAAGAGGAGTTGTGAGATACGCTCACAGCAGGCAGCAAGCAGAGCAACTCAGGGAGCCCAGGGACCTTCAGCCCTTCGCTCGTGACAGAGCAGCCACGTCCTGGTTCTGCTCTCCTCTGCCTGCCTCTTCAGGCTTCCCCAGACACTTGGAGCTCAGCCACCCGTCCTCTGTACATCTCTGGGAGCCTTTCCTTTTTTCATGAATTGCTTTCTTTTTCTCATTCTGAAGTTTCTTTCTCTTCCCTACATGAAAAGCCCACTGCCTCTTTGACATCTCTCTCCTTCTTTCATGACTCCCACCACCCACATATAGCCGCCATCAATCTTTGTCCTTTTTAAAGATATCTTTAAAGGAAGTTCATAAGCAGAGTATATGCATTTGTCTTTCAAATCTGTTTTCTCGTTTTGATTTTGAGACTATATCATTTGTCTGCCAAATATGAAAACATGTGCTGCTGTATTGTCATAAACTGTCACAACCATAACCATGAGAAGACTGCTCTGAGTTTAAGTAAGCTAGCTTGCCCAACGTCAGGGAGTCAGTAAGCGGGGAAGGCCCTGCTGACCCTAGACAGTCTGCCTCCAGGTGCAGATGACATGCTCTTCAGTGGGGGCAAGCTGCTATTGAGGAAACACCCCTAACTTGTGTTTTAGAATTAATTTAGGGAGTTTTAGAGAGCTCTATGCCATATCTGTTACTTCGGGGAAACCCTCAGTGGTAGGGCATCCCTTCTATGGGCTCCACTTGGCAGTGACCTTGGCCCATGCCCTTGGTTGTTGCGGTCTGATGTAGGGTCACCAACTGGCCTGTGTTGTGGAGGACTCTGGAGTCAGTATGGAAAGGTTTTTAGGATGACATATGGAAATTCGAGCAGTGATCCCAGATATGTGGGCTGCCAGGGAGGATTTGTCGCTGCCATTGTTATTCTGTTTGTGTTTTACCTGTGACTTACTGTCTTCCTATTTTTTTTCTAGCTCAGCAGGGACAGGTCATTATTTGGAAAACATAAAATGCTATAAAATGCTTGCATCTAACTTTGTTTTTTTCCCTTAGGTACGTGTTTGAGCCATAGTCTTATGGGACAGTGTTTTCATTAAAGTTGCATATTTGGGAGAGGCAAAGAAGCCCCTTTTGAGGATTGGCACTGTGCACATATAGATATGCTTTGTTCCCCATTAACTGAAAATATGCACATGTAATTTTTCATCCCTAGTTCTCATAATTGTTTATGCTGCACACTATAGCTATAGCTAACAACTTACCAAACTTTCCATTATAACATTGTTTTTCTAAGAATATAATTCAGTTTGTCATATTTTCCTCCAAGGCTGAAATGTAACTTATTGTACAAGCTATTAAGCCCAAGAGCAATTTTTTTTTTTTGGAGAAAAATTAGTTTGACCATTTTTTTAAACACCAAGAGGGAAAAATAAACATGGAAGACTTTTTTTTATTGCTATTCTTTTGTGACTTTAAAGAATGGCTTTGTTATAGAGTATGATTTATATATCTATGTAGAAAACAAAAATAAGAAAATAAGAAGTTTCTTTTTGAACAAACAGCATTGTCCTTTCTGAAATCAAGTACTACAGATGAAATTCATCCATAGTTGATAGCTGAAATCTTTCATTTGGTTGCAGGAATAAAGTGCTGATTTTATCATAAAATTAAACAATTTGTGCAAATTTCAGACAGCTCAAGGGGTTATTAATAATTATTTATAACCTGCTATAAATTACCATATTAAACATCAGCAGGACCTTTGATATCAAGTCCTGAATTCAGCTAAAAATGAGTATCTCCCAATACAATTTGGTGCTAACTTACCAACGTATTTTTTTTTTAACTAGCAGAAATTCAACAGATGAAATGACCTCAAGGAGATGTTCCATTCTCTTCTCAAGTAAAACATTAAGATCATTTAGGGACTGCTTAATACCTTGTGGGTTTCATTTAATTCTATCAACTATTACCCTTAAGCATAATTAATAAAAATCTTTAAAGAATAGAACTCAGAAACATAAAAAATTAAGTTATGGAAATGTTTCCCTGATTCCGTCAACACCATGGAGATGTGGCTCTGAACTCAGGGCTGTTTCAGTCTGAAGATGGTGAGTTTTCCTTCTCCTTTTATTTTTATCTCTGGTTTACACTAATAAACAATCTTGACTGAATTTGTCAGGACTGGTGGGGAAACAAAGCCAGGCAGTCTGAGAAGAGATGGGCCCAAGGGGAAGGGGCCACATCTCTGCCTCTGGGAGAGAGGCCGCCATTAACTTTCTTGGCTCTTCCATCAGCAGCTCTCAGAGGAGAGAGGTGGAGAAGAGAGGAGTGGAGCAGGCTGGGGCCTGGGAGCTGGGCCTGGGCTGTTCTGAGAGCAGGGGCTCAGGGTTCCTCCTCCTTCTCTCCTGCTCCTTAAGTCTTTTCTTTTTTTCTTTCCAGAAGCAGTATGTTTTTTGTTGTAGTAGAAACCAGGGGATGATGTTGGATGCTCACTGACAGAAATGGAATGAGTGATTATTCTGGGACTCTTACTTTTGTTGATGCTATTTGTATCTTACACTTGCCTAAAATGATTAAACTGATTTCTTCAGATTTCTCTTTCTGAATATATTTTATGAGTAGAAACCATGACATACAATGAAGTTTCTAAGTTTTAAAGAATTTTTTTTTTTACAGAGACCTTGGTCCAAGAAGAGAGGAACACTTTTTCTATAATGAATAAATTGACTGGTATTCACTCCCCCCCCAGTCATTAATTAATTCATTGAACATCTACTGAATGCTAACTGTATGCCAGCCACTGTCTTGGGTTCTATGTGGAACATTTCTATTGTCTCATTGGGTGATGTCATGGGGCCATGCTGTCAGGCATTCTTTGATTAAAGAATAGTCTCCACCATTCCTGGTAAAGTGACTGAGTAGGACTGAACTGTGCATCTCATGAGGATACCTGTGGCAATACAGGAAATCAGGATGTTACAGAAATCCAAGCACGAGAACTGTGTGTGAAGCCCAGTAGCAGCTGGAACTGAACCCAGGGCAATGCTGACGAGAAGTGGCTGGCCTTCCCTGACCCTCACGTCTGTGCCCCACCATTCTTGTCTTCCTGCTGATATCATATGGCACCAGGGTGTTTTCTAATCCCCCTCCCAAGTACTCAGGGTCACTGCAGCCTCTCTCTTACTTTGGCTTGCCTAGTGGCTTTAGTCTACAGCTCCAGCTGCTGTGATTCTTTCTGAATTGCCAGTTAAATTTCAATAAGAGAAAACTGATGGGCTCAATGAATTAGACCTTTGTTCTGCTTAGGAAGGGCTATGCAGAGTTGGCTCCACCACGGGTCCACCCATCAGGTCTCTCCTTTGACACTTTGGCGTCTTTCTACCGGGGGTCCACTTGTGTTTCTACCTAGGGACATGGAAGTGAGTGATCATGCTGTAATACAGACAGTGAGTCATTCCTCAGTAGGGCCAACTCAGGGGGGCCTTGGGTGTGTTCATCACTCTGATGGTCAAGTATATGAGAAAAGGATTTTGTCTAGATTTGAGTGGATAGGAAAGAGCCAATAATTAAGCCAAAGTTCTCAATTTATTCATTATTGGAAGAGTGTTCCTGTCTTCTCAGACTAAGGTCTCTTTAACTGGTCAGTCCACTGAAAAAAACATTATCATTGTCTTGTGCTATAATGCAGATATCATTGAAATTTGTAATTTTGTTTCTGATAAACTATCAGTGTGTACTGCAGCATCTAGTTTTCTGCACATGTTCATATGTATACGCCTAAGTTTTTTTTCCTTAGAATTGTGATGATTTTGAATTTGACAATTTCAAAATTGTCATTCGAGTGATTCTGGGAAGGTACCTAATATTCCAGTGAACTGCTCAACCCTTTGAAATTCTAAGATCAGAGAGGAGATGGAGAAAGAGTCCTTATTTCCTTTCTAATAAAAATAGGTAGGGAAGGATAAGGCCCAACTTTAGGAATACCAGTATTGGTCTGGAATGTTCTTCCTCAGGCCCACCGCATGGGAGACTCATTTCTGGCCTTCAGGTCTTACTGTCTTTTCATTTATCATCTTCCTTGCTCTTGTACTTTTCAGTTTCCTTTTTATTTATCAGTTTGCACACACATTTAGAGTGTGAGAAAGTGAGGACAGGGCTCTGGACACTCCAGTGAATCATCCAGCCCCCCTAAGTGCATGCCACTGAAGAGCTTGTAGTAAATACTGGGTGAGTGAAGCCAAGGACCGGTGGCCAAACGAAAAGAAATTTGACTCAGACACATATTCTCAGGAATTCAGGAGAAACTGAACGTGGAAACAGACGATTGAATGAGAGGCAAAAACAATGATGGTGTTTCTTTCCATGACCGCTCCTCACCCAAACCCCCACCATCTCTCACATTTCTTGTAAGCCACTGGAAAGTACCTCTCATGACATGGGTGCCAAAATTTGTCAACTACTTTTATGACGTGAAGTCAGAATCCCTGGGAATGATTATGAAGCCCCATATAGTCAATATTTTTAGTTAAATTCCCTTTCAAGGACAAGGAAGAATTCTTGCCTCACCTTTTACATTCAGTAAGAGATTGTTTTTGTAGGATTTTAATATACACGGAGAGAACACCCGCTGGCCAAGCTCTCCTCAGTCATGTAACATAGCTAACGATTTTTAAGTAATATTTAGAATTTAAATCATTTATCATTCAAATTATTAAATACTAAATGCTTAGTATATGCTGAGAGCTGTGCACAAAATCTATTGCTATTTCTTATTTAAATTAGTCAAACAATTGCAGTATTATTTAGGAGACAGAGAATTAAGTGCCAAACAGATGGTATGTGGTTTAAAAAATCAGAGGGCTTGGTGTCACATACCTGCAATCCCAGTTACCCAAGAGGTTAAGACAGGAGTATTTGCTAATTCCAGGCTAGTCTCAGGAATTTAATGAGACTCTCAGTCATTCAGCAAGACTCTGTTTCAAAGTAAAAAAATAAATAAATAAAAAGACTGGAGATGTATCTTAGTGATAAAATGCCCCTGGGTTCAATCCCTAGTCCCCCCTAAAAAAAGAAAAAAAATAAAAAAAAAGAAAGAAAGAAAGAAAGAGAAGGAAGGAAGGAAGGAAGGAAGATAGGAAGGAAGGAAAAAAGAAACAAAAGAAAGAAAGAAAAAGAAAACCAGAACACCAAAGGGTCAGTGTAGATTGGAGTTGTTATGGAAGGATGCATTTAGACTGAAGCTTCATTTATTCCTTAATTGGAAGGAGGCTGTGAGACAGCAGGATGGGCTCCTCTTTTGAGCTCTGTAATGTGGAAGTCAGACACCCCTCACTCCAGTCACATATTCCTAGAAGGACCCAAGCACCCATCTCTCTTGGTTTACCTGGCAGCTCAGATTGGCTAGATTTATGGCAATTTGTGTTAATTTCCTTTTCCCCTCATCCTTATGCCCTAATAGATCCTTTGTCACCCCATCCTTGTCTTTCCAGGAGCCAGGAAGAGGAGGGCTGACCTGCTCAATGTCAGGTGGGGAGAAGCCCCACGTCTGGGCTCAACATGAAAACACAACCAGAGAGGAATCAGGGCAGCACAATTCTCAGGTTTGATTCAGCGGCCAGACACGGGCTGTCCTTCTCCACCAGGGACTCTGTGTTTTGTAGGTGTTCAAGAAGTCACCGACACCTTAGAGCTTCTTAGTATGACCAATCGTGTTCCTTTGCTTCCTCTTCTGGCTGTCTAATTCAACCAGCATCATTCTGTTTCTTTCTTGCCACACATCAGAGTTCATATCCCACTTCCAACCTGGCTGCATCCTTCCCTCTCCATGGTTCTGGGGCCCAGGCCCTTCCAGCTGGAGCGACTAGGACCTGGTACATCTCCTTCCAGAAAATGGCTCCTAAGCCATCTACTTTCAGGGAGGAGAATGTTCATCATGTGAGAAGGTGACATCTCTCAGGTACCTCAGGGTATCACTAAGCAGTTAATTGGATTTTTACATTATCATTTTACATTGATTATTTCTTTACCATTTGACAATTTTCTAGAATACTTCTGCTAAATTAATTTCACATTGTTTAAGAAACTTGAACAACAGGACACGGTGGGGGGAAGTGCATCTGTGAGTAGGTGTCTGTACATTCAGCATACATGCACACACACATTGTCACCCGTATGAGTATTCTGACATTGTGATAACTAGAAAAACAATTAAATACACCGTATGGCTTTAAAAGGGTTCTGTGCTCTTAAATTCTTCAACGGTAAAAGATTTTCTGGTGTTTTCATTATACATTTTTTGAAAATGATTTGGTTCCCTTGGCAATTCCTTGGCCTACTTGTTTATCAGTTTGACAAGAAGTAGATGAATTTTTTTAAAATCATAAACAAATTTGAAACTGTGTATGAACAATGGTAAGTTGTAAGGAAGCCCCACTGCTCATTTTTCCTTTCCTCAAGATGGAATTAAGTCAATAAATCCCACACTATTGATTTAAGCGGATGGTATTTTAAAGCTGTGTGTTTACGCTGTGCATGACCATGTGCATATATTTGCCATCAGGTTATTGAACAACCAAAGTGACAGTTTAATGTTTCTGCTTGAAAGAGGTATAAAATATTGCACTAATTCACAAATAGTAAAAGAATTTAACCCATTTTTTTTACTAAGTAAAAAAGCATGCACGACGGAAGAACTTCTTTAAATGCCTCTAAACACTTAGTTGGCTAGGTAACTTAATGAAATCATTCTTTTTATTACGTAGACTCAGGGTATTGATATGTAATAATGATCATATCAAACCCGTGACTGATTGCAGGTTGATGATTCTAACTTAATAATGCCTTCTAACTTTTGCTTTAGTGACCAATTTGAGCTGATCATTGGGTGCTATATGATGAAGATAATGGTCAAAAGATGTGATCTGAAAATATTGGTTTTACTGACCATGAGACTTTGCTCCAAATGAAGTTCCAATTTCCTTCCAAGGAAATTTCCTTCCTTTCATAAATTTCTGGGTGCCTTTCTCATCGACTATACTTTCTTTCTTTTGTAAATCAACTGAATCTTCATTCATAAAACCTGAGGTGGTTCTAAGAGATCTCATTTGTAAGGAAAGCACATTTATTCAATATTAAAGACATATACCAGTGTTTTGATGAGTTCTATTGACTATTATTCCAAATTTAGCAAAACTAACTTGTATCTGGACAAAGTCTAAATATGAATTTACTTTGCTATTTCTGACTTTTTACCATGTTGGGGTTCATTGACCAAAACAAAATTTATGTATTTTTGTACAAAGATGGAGTCTTTGATGTGGCTTTAACAATGCCAAAAGGTAAAGACAATCTAGATTTTATTTTTACACGATGCTTTGTAAATGTGTTAAAATGTATGGAAATAGAAATAAATCTGATAGATTGATTTCATTGTGTTAATAGTCAGTACTATCAAATGGTACAGTCAATTATTAATCAGGATGGCATAAAATTCCTATGAAAACATTTTAGCTAGGAAGCCTGAGCAAGGTATGTGGATAGCATGGCATGGATCTGGCCTTGAACTCCTGCTGCTTGAAGCTCCCTTCCACTGAGGCGTCCATGAGCTGTGAGCTTCACCCAGCATGGGAGAAGGCTGTCTTACTCTCCTTTTATTAGATAATTGTAATGGTAAGTCTGCAACCAAGTCTTGTCTGAACCTTGTTTAAAAATGTTCACTTAAATTTTTACTTAATCGTCATCATCAGCTTGACTTTCTATTTCAAATTACTTCCATTTTGAGAGCTGGAATTTCAAGACTTCTACAGGCACTTTGAGCACTGCCCCTTACCACCATAACCTTGGCAAAAGTCTTATCCTTAGTCATAGGGAGCCTCCTCAGGCCTCTTTGCAGTGCCTTAGATATTTTTATCCATACATCGTGCTTTCACTTGGCTGAAGGAGCACCTCTCTTGTTTCTGTGACCATGTTCCCTCAACGTAAACCCCTTTTCCATTCATGAACTTTTCATGCTTCAAAAAGATTCCAGGACTGAGGCTCTACATCTATGTAACAGGAAGGGCTCTTCACATAACCTGGACTGCCCACCATTAGTGCATCTGTTACTGTTTTCTAGAACATTCCTGATTTCAGCTATGCTTTAGGGTCAGTTATTACTCTCAACATTCTTTCTAGGGGAAGGATAGGTAATATTACAGCAATAAATTAATTAATTTCAGTACTTGTGCCTTGTGTACATATTTTCTCTTCCCTATGTCTTATCCAATACAAGTTGCCCTTGGTGGTCAGAGACCTAGGCTCACAGAGGCATGACCATTTTGTGACACCAGCAACTCACAAAGTGGATAGGGGGAGAAATCACGGACAGTCCACATCAGCTCACATATGCCTCAAACCAGAAGTGGCCCTCTTTACTCCCACACATAGTCCAGAGTAGTCTTGTTCCTCCTGCTGACTGCAAGAGGAATGGGAATTGTCACCATGGATATCGGTGACTCGTGCATGCTTCTGTCCTTTCACCCGGAGACTGTGCTTCCCAGGGGAGGGTGATCTTCATCAGTCTATCATCTATCATCAGTCCATTCATAGTAGTTGCTTCTACCGTAAAGAGCTGCTATTTTTTATTTTTAAAATGTTTTTTAGGCTCCAGCTCATCATGGAAAAGCTGTGTCTGTCTGTGTTTGTTCTGTAAGTGTCAGTTACTTAAGAAGATAATTTGCAATTATAGACTTACATGCTTTGTTTCTGTGCCCAGTATTTAAACCTTGGGAATCCTAAATACTAAAATTCCTATAATCATTTACATAGGCTAAAGGTATGAAAAAATCAGTAATGACTGCATCTATTCCCAAGGTCTTTATTGGTGAGACAGATGCATCACCTGGTCTTGTGGCTCATTTAAGGAAGTTTTCATTATTCTGAACTCCTAGGCTGGCACTCTTCAACACTTACACCAGCAGACTTACAGGTTAAACAGTTTCTAATGGGGGGTGCCAAGTGTTGATGTTTGTCCGTGTGGCAGTGATGAATTCAACACCAGGGAGACTCATTAAAATGGAGCCTTGGTCTTCAATCAGCTGTCAGTTCTCTAGCATGTGTGGCAAAACCCAAAATGTCATCTGGGCTTGACTGGGTTTCTGATGGATTGGATTGCCCCAAAGTGGAGCCAAGGCACATGGTTTTCACATGGCCCTCGAAACCATCGATCATTCCAAATGAATGCTGTATATGGTACTCAGCAACATTTGGGGATAGAATCACTGCTAGGAAAGTTATGGCCAATTTGGTGAGTTAGGGATGTGATCTGAGAAAGACGGCAGCAGTCCTGAGGTTGAATATCTTCATCACCATAGGCTGCAAACATTTTGAAATGATGCCTAACTCATCACACTTCAGACTCACCCAAGAAGGAAGGAACAGCAATATTTATTAGATCTAAATAGTAAACACAGTTTTTTCAAGAAATAAAAATAGTTCCTTCAATTTTCCCAAAGATTGTTCAAATATGACATTTGGAGCTGCTGCTTTAAGAACCTGCCCGTCATCCATCAGTCTAGCATCTGAATCTAATATCTCTTTGTCTCACATCAGCATTTCTTCAGTGTCTGTAACATCTGGTTTAGAGACCTTTGTCTAAAACTCTAGGGCTATTAATAAAATGAAGGTGATATTTTTGCCTCCTTTGTTATACAATTTTATTTTCCTCTCTTTATGTTTATTTCTCATTGTATCTATCCTTTCATGGATGCCAAGAGGAAGCGTATACAGCCTTATTCCGGATTTCAGAGTTGGTGGCTTACAGAACACAAAGAAAACATAACACTTCCAATATTTATTGGAAATGTTATTTCTAAATGGCAAAAAATGATGTCAAATGGAGAGCAGTGAGAACATCAAATGAAAAGATTCATATTGAGCTTTAGAACGACTTAATGTTTTTATTAAATCTCAAGATTGGTACTTAAATTTATTCGTTTATCATAGATTCTTAGAGTAGACTACAATTGTCAAAAATGTAAATTCTGACATTTGCTTTGGCTCCCTTATTTCAAAACATTCAAGACAGTAAGCTTTGAAAACATTAAATTTATTAGATAAAATTTATAGATTCACTTTTAATTTACAAACAGTGATTCAAGCTGACAAGAGAAAATAAATTGGTTTAATAAGCTCAATTAAATAAATATTTACTCAAAACTTCTGAGAGGAAAAACAGCACCTAAACAAATTAAGGGCAAAGGAATTAATTCATGGATGTCCACTGCTTTATGATGGATGTAATTGCTTTCATTGTCCAGGATTACTTTCAGTTCCCTGAAATTTAGAGCTTAAATGGAATTTAATATAATTTTAGTACCTAAATGCAATTCTGTGTAGGTGTTTTTCCTATGCATGAGATGAGGGTTATCATCATCATTACTGAATTAGTTGTCCCATAAAAAAGACCATTTAATACGTAGCATGCAATGCAATCATCTACTGCACTCTCATTACTTAGCAAGTTCCTTATGAATTTATCAGTAGACTATTCAGGGAATTTTATTCTATGTTCTTGAGCGAAATGCACAAGGTTAGGGAACAAGATGTCATTTTTCAAAGAAGTGTGTGAGATTAATAATATCATTTATGAGAGATTGATAAAATGATTGTGGTCTGTTGTTATTTAGTTTAATTTTTACTTTTGAAGGGGAAAATTGGTGCACATTTTTCCCTTCTTGGAGTTGCATTAGTTACCGTGGTAACAATTTCATTGTCAGAAACAAACTTTCCAAAGATTCACGTGTATAATACAAACTTAAGCATTGGATTAGAATGTCTACCTTCTTAGTTAGAAATAAAGATGATCATGAAGAAGCTGTTCTCTCATATGGACCTGGGGCATTGACCAATGTAATCATGGCATGTTATATATCCATGAATTCAAATTAAGGCCCTAATTGGGATTCACCTAAGGGAATTTTACTTTAAGGTGCAAAAACTTTTTTTTAAGATCTATTACACCAAATTTAAATTTCTACTTTTTAACCTGGCAAACTTTAATATTTTCTTCTGACCTGAAATATGGCCGAGTTTATCCATCTTCAAACATTTTTCCAAACCAAGAACCTGTCAGGAATTGTAAGTTTCTGTCATTGGCAAACTTTCCTTAGCTAGTAGAATTGGATCTAGTTTATTCTTCGAAGTTTGATTAGATCTTTTGCTTAGACAATGGTTGGGTGTTCATAGATTTAGCTTATGAAATACATGGAGTAGGTCTGGAAATGAACATGGAGGATTTTTAAGTGAGATTCTTTCTTTCTTTATTTTTTGATTCAGCTCATAACTGAAATAAGCCAGAAGTGTCCAGATGTCAGGAGGTTTCAATAAACTGATGTGATCTCTCAGATACATCAATAAACATTTCACTTATTTCTCCTCCCTCCCAGAAGGCAGATGGAGAGTAAGATGATTGATAGCAAGTTGAAACATGTAGCCTAGTGTGACAGTCAAATAGACCAGCTCCCCAGCACTGGTTACAATTGCTTGCCCTGTGGCAGCTGTATCCCGGTCCCATCCATGGAATAGCAGTAGAGTTGATGTATGTCCTACAGGGAACTAGCACACAAGAGTGAAAGGGGAGAAGTTGATTTAAGCACCATTTTGTTTTTTCTTCCCAATTCAGCAATCAGAAGTGTTTCATTATCTCCCTTGGAGCAGAGAGAATAAATATATGGAAGGACCCACCCGGAGGAATATACCAAGATTGCATTCCCCTTAACAGCAGCTCCATGCTTAATAAGGAAATTCAACCTTCTCTGGTCTCTGTAATTTGTTCAATAACTTTCAACTTCCTTCCCAGCTCTCTATTCCACCAGTGAAGAAAACTGACACCTTCATTATGGTTTGGATCTGGCAATGCAGCTGTGTTCAGAGATGAAACGATTACATGAAAGGGCTATAACCTCACCAGTGAATACACTGCTGGGTTACTGATAGGCAGGTGGGGCATGGCTGGAAGAAATAGGTACCTAGAGGTGCAGCCTTGGGGATGACTTTTGTCTCTGTCCTCCTCCCACCACTCTCTCTTTCTCCACTTATTCCCTGCTAAGAGCTGAGCAGTCTTCCTCTGCCATGCCCTTCTACCATGATATTCTGCCTCACCTCAGGCCCAGAGCAATGGAGCCTACCAACCTTGGACTGAGACCTCCAAAACCAGGAACCCAAATAAACATCATCCTCCAAGTTGTTCTTTTCTGGTATTTTGGTCCCAATGACAAAAAGCTGACCAACACAGCTTCCTTCAGGATTCTGCTTTCTGGTTCTTATCTATCACCCTTCTACCACCATCTGATTTCTCTGTGGACTGAACTCCACCCTCTCGTACTTCTTTGTCTGTTCATATGACTGGCAGTCAGATGGCCACTTCAAGGTTGCTTTCTCTTCTCCCTGGACTCTCTCCACCTTGCCCTCCTCCATAACTGCTTTGTCAAGGGCCTGTCTGGGATAATGCTCTATCTGCAGTTTCTTCTCCTCTACTTGAATTGGGAAGCGCTCATGGAGAAGTCATAACCTATTGCCAATTAGTTAACTTTGAATACAAATAGTAACATTAATAATGGAGTCAGTGATAAGGAAGAAAAGGTTGGTTTTCCTTGAACCTTCATTATCTATCAGAATCCCCATATGAGTATCTGGTTGGTTTCTCATTTAAAAATTTTCTTCGTGCACAGTGAAGGCCGCACAACAATTTACTCTTTGCAAGAAACTACCCTCTACCCTTCACATTCCCTCAATAATCACACCTTCCACTTTATGGAAAGTCTCAGATCCACCAATTTGGATGCTCAATGTTCCTCTTCTATCTCTCAAGCTGTTCCCAGTATTCTGGGAAGCATGCCTGTCTGTCACATCTCCTGTCCTTCAGTCTTGCTCCATGCTTCCCTGGTGACTTCTTTCTCTATTGCTTTTCTGAATCATGTTCTATTCACTGGTTCTTCCCTCTGCCTCCAAACATGTTCAAGGATCCTGGTTTTAAAACGTTCCTTAGACTCTTCTGTCTTCCAGGAGATCTCTTGGTTCACTGACACATCGCCCAAGATTACTTTATACTTTTTTCTTCCACTTCTTAACAGCTCACCCAGTCTCTGACCCTTAGAATTTCAGCTTGGTTTAAGCACTCCTCTGAAAAATTTCTGGTGACAGATGAATTCTGGATGCTACATTCAGTAGTTCCCTTCTTAATGCACCTTCAGTTTTGGAAACTAAAGAATACCCATCATTAAAATCTTATTTTTTTTTTATTGGGTTTCTACTTTGCTAGTGTTCTTGCCACCTCGAAGAGGGAAATTTCCATCTTTTATTTAGTCATTTTTTATGGTTACACACTTCCTAAAATTAATCTTATGACTGCTATGACCTTGATAATAATCTCAGTGCAAATAACTCTAATGCTGCAGTTGTGAGTCCTGCGGCCTGTTTTCTAATTCCCCAGGGTCATCAGTACCTCATATTTTAACAATGCCTAAAGACAAGCCTGCTCACATCGTCTCCTCCACATGCACTTCTTCTGAATTCTGAGTTTTATTATTGACTAGACTTTTCTTCCAGTTCTCCAGACCCTATTTCTGTTCACATTTATTCAGTTCCTATTGATCGACTTCCACCATGACTCTTGAGACCATCTTCTGTATTTATTCCCATTACGATTGCCCTTTTTCGTGCCTCACTTGTCTGTAGCTTGGATTATTCAATATCTGCTTATCATGTCCCTTCAGTGCCTTCAAACTTCAATATCACCTACGCACACTGGATGAATCCCCCCAAAGCAAAACTCTGCTCGTGGAACAACTTGATGTTAAAATTGAAGTTTTGGCAGGGTGCTAGACCATAAGCAAAATTTCAAAGAAAATAGAGAATCAGTTTCCTTTCACAACTCTGAAATTCTCTACCCATAAGGAAGATTTTGATGAGTTGAGAGATAGATAAAGCTGGAAGATGTTGTTGAGGATGCTATTATCATAGAAAGCTGCTCTGTGAGTCCAACCTTCCTGCAGTGAGTAGAGATGGGGGCACCATCACTTATACAGAGCGGTGCTGTCATGGCGCTACTTGGAGTGTTCCATGACCCCTGCATTTGAAGGATCCTGCAGGACAGTGTCTGGCTCCTCTGAGAGGAAACTAAAGAAGCCTGTTACAGCAGAGGAGAGGCTTCACCCTGGATTCCAGCATAGGCCCCTCTTATTAAGAATACCAGTCTGTCGGGCGTGGTGGCGCACGCCTGTAATCCAAGTGACTTGGGAGGCTGAGTCAGGAGGATCGTGAGTTCAAAGCCAGCCTCAGCAACTTAGCGAGGCCTTAAGCAACTCAGTGAGACCCTGTCTCTAAATAAAATACAAAATAGGGCTGGGGATGTGGCTCAGTGGCCGAGTGTCCCTGAGTTCAATCCCTGGCTCCAAAAAAAAAAAAAAAAAAAAATACCAGTCTGGCATGGCTTGAGAAGGGGGCTCCACTCAGGGAGAATTGTTAGGGTTGGGGGATACAGTGATGTGATGAATACTGCTAGCTAGAGACTGACCAGAGAAGAGGAGGCTTGTTGAAGGTTACCTGAGGCTGCTTTAGACTAGTTGAGGGCAAAGTCTAGCTGCTGTCATATGTTGTGGGTCCATGGGAGATTCTGGAGAAAGTGCCCTGGGGGATAAAAGAAGCCAGCTATAAGTAGCTGCTCGTTCTAGAACTTACAAAGTCATTTTACAGTATTAGTGAACAAGTATAAATTCCACCAAGTGTGAGATGCTTTCAACCACCGGTGTCTTTCTCTCTCTTCCTTCCCTATTCAACCTTGATAGGATAAAAAATATCAGCCAGGACATGGGGCTGAGGTCAACAAAACAGAAAGAAGTGTCAGGCACATGCTGCCTCAGAGACCAGCTGGAGAGGAGGGCGAGGCCATGAGGAGGAGGGAGTAAAGGATGATCCCTGTGTTAGACTGGCTACTTTTGATCAGTAGGATTGCGTCTCGGACAACACAGCCCGTTCTGTTACCTAAGCGTGATCAAAGGAGTTATGAGACTTGGCACAGTTTTTTTTTCCCAGGCGGAAGGGTAGACCCAAGGAGCCCATTTAAAGAGATGGTTGAGAGAACCCTTTAAAAAAATAAAGCTTCTTTCATGATGAGATAGAGTGGGTCCTGCTCTGTGGTTGACTGTCCAGCATTGCTGAAGGTTTCCAGAGTCTGATGAAATAGGAGGTCTGGCATGGTGGCTTCCAGAACAATTTCCTTCTTTAGTTTCATCTGAATTCATGTATTGTGGCAACAGGAGGAGTAAACATGTAAAAGCCACTTTTGTGATTCACTAACTGTGCATTTTTGGACAGATTATTCATCTGAGCCTTTATTTCCTCATCAGTAAAATTGACAATAATGTGTACTCTGTGAGTCTATTGTGAGGGTCAGATGACAAGATGTATCCAAAACACCTGATATATTGATTACCTACTTGTGCGTAACAAGTTACCTCAAAATTTAGCAACTTAAAACAACATACAAAGGATTTAAAATCAACGTACTACAGTGACACAGCCACATCAAGGTTTATAGCAGCTCATGTCACAATACCTGAACTATGGAACCAACCTAGATGCCCTTCAACAGATGGATGGATAAAGAAAATGTTATATGCATATATGATGGAATATTATTCAGCTTTACAGAAGAATGAAATTCTGGCATTTGCTGGCAAATGGATGGAGTTAGAGAATATCAAGCTAAGTGAAATAAGCTAACCCCCCCCCGCCAAAATCAAAGGTTGGATGTTTTCTCTGATATGCAGAAGCTAATTCACAATAAGGGATGGGGGCTTTCTAGGGAAGAACAGAGTTACTTTATATTAGGTAGAGGGGAGTGAAAGAAGGGGAGGGGGTGTGGAAAGGAATGAAAATAGAGTGAAGCAGACATTATTACCTCATGTCCTGTAGGCTGCATGACTGATGTGATCCTGCGATATGTATAATCAGAAAAATGAGATTACACTTCCTTTATGTATGATTTGTCAAAATGTATAAATGCATCCTGTCAAGTAAACTAATTATAACAAATAAAATAAAAAATTTAAACACACACACACACACACACACACACACACACACACATTCATGGTCTCACAGTTTCACAAGTCAGAAATCCAGCAGCCACTTGGCTGGGTGCCCAGGGTTTCTCACTGGGCTGCAGTCGCGGTCTCAGTCAAAGCTGCCACTGTGTCACACTTCCAGACGTCTTCCTGTGACTGACATGTAGCCTCGGGTCCTTGCAGGTGTTGGTTGCAGATACCAGTTCTTTGCCTGAGGCCCTTCCCCAGGACAGCTCCAACGTGTTCCAGCCAGTTTCTCTCTGAGTGATGGAGAGGGAGAACCACCTAGAAGCCACAGTATTTCATAATCTAATCTTGGAAGAGACTTCTCATCACATTCATAGTATTTTACTCATTGCCACGAGTCACTATGCTTAGCCAACCAGCAAGAAGAGAGAATGGCATGGGGCATAGCAATCTGGAGGTGAGAGGCGTCATGCAGGGCCTGAGCTGGGGCCTGCCCATGCTCCCAGGGTGGGAAGGAGTATGGTTCCCACTTTCTCATACCTGCCTCAAGAGCTCCTGCCCACCTCCCTCCCTTCTTCCAGTTCCAGGCACTGTCTACTTCTGAGTTCACGGAGCGTGCTGTTTTCCCATATGGATCTTTCTCAACACTTCCTTCTTTACGCTTATTTTATTTATTCATCAAATAACAGCGCTCTGCTACATATAAGTATACAAAGAGGAGGTATTTTTCCTGTCCCAGGAAGGGTTGCCATGTTGCTCACTTCACATGGTGTAGAGTGTGTCTTTAGTCTTTTTAGTCGGGTGATGAGTGTGGCCCTTTCCCAAGGAGCCATTGTTTAGCTAGAATGGTAAAATTGAAAATTGTTATAATTGTTTAGGGCAAAGTACAGAAAATTGTATGGTGAAACTGAGGATGACTTCATGGGAGAAGGAAGAATGAACTTGTGTAGAAAAGTGGGAGGAAATAATGTCTGTTTCACTGTACTCTCATTCCTACCCCCGTAACCCTTGATTACACTCCATCTATGTATGATCTATCAAAATGTATACATGCATTCTACAATGTTCAACAAATTAGAACAAATAAAAAATTTAAAAAAGAATACATTTAAAAAAAGTGGGAAGAGGCTTTCCAGGGAGAGACAGAAGCAAAGAACATTCTAGAGACCTCATAGAGTGAGATGCACTGGCCATTTCAACTCTTTCCCACTCGCCTTAGTCCATGACAAGACTGTCAAACTGTAGCCTAGGGGCCAGATGGACCTGATACCTGAATTTTGTAAATAAAATTTTACTGGAACACACTCATATTTACTGATTTATGTACTGAGTCATTGCCACAGATTCTTAGGGCACACATAGTTTAAAATACTTGCTTTCTCATTCTTTACCAAAGAAGGTTGCTCACTCTTTTTTTTTTTTTTTTTGGTACTGGGGATTGAACCCAGGGCACTTGACCACTGAGCCACATCCACAGCCCTATTTTGTATTTTATTTAGAGACAGGGTCTCACTGAGTTGCTTAGGGCCTTGCTAAGTTGCTGAGGCTGGCTTTGAGCTCGCGATCCTCCTGCTTCAGCCTCCCAAGTGCTGGGATTACAAGCGTGCGCCGCAGCACCCAGCAAGGTTGCCCACTCTTGCTCTCTGTACGGAGCATGTGCACAGTACAGAAGAAGATGCTCAGGTGTTTGCTAACTTAATGGCTGAATAATTGCCAGTAGGCTGTGCTCTCTCTGTTTGTACTGGGTAACAAATGAATCCACACTCACTCAGTGGCTTAGATGATTCTTGTCCAACTGGCAGAGGGCTGTATACTGAAATGAGAGAGTTTCAAAGCAAGAAATAAACTGCAACTGTGCTATTCTGAGAAAATGTGCTGCAATCTTTCTGGTTTAGCATATATGCTATTTAGATACATTGTAAATGGATTTTCTTCTTCCCAGATGAGTCAAGCAAATCCAGGAAAGCATACTACAGATGAAACAACAGAACTTTTGTAAAGGGTATTATATGTTTAACAATATCCTAAAAAATATCCAAAGGAATTTTATAAGAATTTGCTCTCCACTGAGATCAATGAATATCTCTCATGTCATCGATAATTATAAAACAACCCCAAATCAACAACCAAAAATCCAACATCAAGTGACTCCCATGATTTTTGTTACTGTGCATGTGTTATTATTCATAAGCATGAAGAAGTACCCCAGGCACATTTATTTAGCTTTGATGCAATACAAGGAATATCACATATTCACATGAACTCAGGTAACAGAATTGTTGAAATATTTTTTTTAAAACCTTAAATGTCCATTAAATAAAACCATAATGTCATAAAAATTCGTGTTGTGCCAACACTGACTGGTGTTAGATTTCTGTCTTTTGTTTAGTCCTTTCAAATGAAACACACATTTAAAAAATAGACTGAAATGTTTTAGAGAAATGAAAAATTTATAATCTTCATTTACCTGAATCTTACTTTTTGTAAATTCCACTTTAATTTCTAGTACTTGATAATCCAAAATTATCAATTAACTGCTCATGGTCCAACTGGTTGAAAATGCAAATAATGTCAAAGTTTTTTTTTTTTTTAATTTTTTTGCCAGGAAAGCATGTTTGCTTTCCTGAGTTCTAAGAAGCAATACTGGAACAGCTGCATATCAGACACCCTTCTAAGACGCGGCCCCTTTTCCTCAATCACGGGTGCACAAGACAGCCAGACCACTGCAGAGACCAGTGTTGGGGCTTGCTGGGGGAGGAGGTAAATAACAGGGAAAGATTTCAATAGGATGGAGAGTAAAATGTATTTATATCAATTTTTAATGCTGAGATTTAAAAAATTAATTTTTGACCAATTTTAACTTTACAGAAAAATTTGAAGAGCATATGAAGAGTTCCCATATACTCTTCACCAGTTTCCCTTACTTAAGTAAAATGTTAGGATTGGTGATACTAAGTAAAATGTAGTGTATTGGTTATCGTGAACGACCCAGTGTTGATACCCTACTGTGAACTAAAGTCTTCCTTCAGATTTCCATAGTTGTTACCTAGAGTCTGTCTTTTGATCTGGGCTCCCATACAAGATGTGTCACATTTATTTGTCAGGTGTCCCTCAGATTTTCTTGACTGTAATTGTTTCTTAGACTTCTTGTGGTCATGATGACCTTGACAGTCTTGAGGACTGTGGGCCAGGTACCTTTAGAATGCCACTTTATTCTAGACTGGTTGGTTGTTATTACTGATCCTAACATTAATTGTTGGCAATTATCTGATCTCTTCCTTATAATCAGCCTTCAGTCACCTGTGTTTGAGGAAGACAACAGAGGTCAAATGCCACTGTCATCACGTCACGTCTGGGGTTCACACTCAGGGAGGAAGTTACCACGTGCAGTCCACAAGAGGACAGTTCTGTTCCCCTCCTGTGAGGATGGAACATCTCCATAAATTAATCAAAATTTTGCTGCTTAAAATTATACTCCATGCTTTTAAAATGATGTCAGAATGAATCTTAATGTTATGTGTAACCAAACAGAACTAATTTTAAAAATCAGAAAGAGACTATCAGAAAAAAAAAAATTGCTGCTTGGGAAATTTATTTTCTCCACTTTATTTGTTCAATGATTTATTTACTAGCATGGACTCATGGGTGTTTATTGTTTTCTGTGCTATAAACTAATACTATTTATTGCCAAAATCATTCTAGCTTTCCCCTGTGCGTGTCAGTGTGCATGTGCGTGTGTGTGTACCTGCGTGTGTTTGTGTGTGTGTGTGTGTGTGTGTGTGTAGTGCCCCATTTCTAGCACCATGAGGTATTTCAGCAGCAGTACTTCAGCTGCATCTCATAAAATTCCACCCCAGGAAGAGAGTCAACCATTTTCCCAAATGGTTCTATTTATTGGAGAATGGCAGAATGTACAATCAGAAAAATAATAAATTAAACTCTATTTGTGTATGATTTATCAAAATGCATAAATGTGCTCTACTGGCATATATAACTAATTAGAACAAATAAAAAAAAAAAACAACCAAAAGCTGAGGCAGGAGGGTTGTGCGTTCAAAGCCAGCCTCAGCAACTCAGTAAGGCCCTAAGCAACTCAGCGAGATCCTGTCTCCAAATAAAATATTTTTTAAAAAGGGGGAGTTGGGGCTGCTCAGTGATTAACTGCCCCTGGGTTTAATTCCTGGTACAAAAAAATACATTATTAGGCATTTTTATTACTGCTGAGCTGCCACTGCTTCTAGTTCCTATCAGAACAAGAAAATATGTGTGCACACTACACGTCTCTATAAACAGCTGTGTGCGTAACCATCTTTATCTTTATTAAGCTAAACATGAGTTTATACTGATGTCTCCGGCCCCAGTCCTTTACCACACAAATTATGCGGTCCCTTCCCTGATCTGTCTGAGTCTCCTCTCCAGAATGAGAAGCAGAATTCAGGGCTTGTGCACAGCTTCTTTTGTCTTTAGTTTTGTAGACTTTATTCTTTCTTGGCTCCATCTCAATGAGTGCGGGTGTTTTATACGTTTATTAGATTGCTTTGCCACATTCCTCATTCTGTCCTGGGATCCCTCATCCTACTAAATGATGTTTTAAAACTTGCAGAAATCCAGGTTCACTTTCTCTGTTGAAGTTTGTGGATTTTGACAAATCAAGTGCTATAAATTCATCATTATAGTATCGTATTAACCAGTTTTATGGCTCTAAAAAAAATCCCCCTGCTTCACCCATCCAGCCCTCCCCATCCTTCTGAATCCCTGCAAATCTCCATTGTCTTTGCTTTTCCCAAAGTGTCATGTAACTGGAATCACAGAGTAACACATGTGGCCTTTTCAGAATATTATCTCACTTAGAAATATTAGTTTAGGATTCACCTGTGTCTTTTCACAATATCATGGCTCACTTCTTTTTTTCCCACTAAATAATAGTCCATTACATGGCATTCATTCATTGTACTGAGTTCACAGTATGGATGCAAGAGAGTTTGTAGATCCAAGCATATATTAAACAATATCTTATTTCTTTCCATTGTTTGGTGATTATGAATAAATCTAACATAACTGTTCATGTGGAGGTCTTTCTGTGGATGTAAATTTGGGTATAAACCTAGGGATGACCCTGCTGTGTAAGACTATGCCTGTCTTTGTAAGGAAATGCCAAATTCTCTTCCAAAATGTCAGTCCTATTTTGCATTCCCAAAAGCGATGAATGAGAATAATTTTATGGGTGCATATTAATGACACAGAATGGTGAGTTTCTCTGTGGCATGTTGTTGGTACATGAATATAACATAATTTGATCAATTTCCCCCCCCCAGTACCTCTCCTTAACCACCCCTCTTCCCTCCCCTGTCCCCTCTTTCTACTGTATTGGTCGTCTTTCTGCTTTTATTACATCTGTTTTAGTCAGTGTTATGGTTTAAATATGAGGGGTCCCCAAAAGCTCACTTTTGAGACAATGCAAGAACATCCAGAGGTGAAATGGTAGGGTTAGGAGAGCCTTAACCCAATCAGTGAATTAATCACCAGGTAGGGATTGACTGAGTGGCGACTGAAGGCAGGTAAGGGGTGGCTGGAAGAGGGGGCGTGCCTCTGGTGTATATGGTATCTGGTGAGTGGAGTCTCTCTGCTGCTGATCACCATGTGAGCTGCTTCCCTCTGCCACACTCTTCCACCATGTTGTTCAGCCTCACCTTGAGCCCCGAGGAATGGAACTGGCCGTCTATGGACTTAGGCCTCTGAAACCATGAGCCCCTCAATAAACTCGTCCTCCTCTAATTGTTCTTGTCAGGTCTTTTGGTCGAAGCAATGAAACAGTTGCCAACAGTGACCAAAGGACCTGACAAGAAAAATTTTAGAGGAGTTTATTTGGAGCTCATGGCTTCAGAGGTCTCAGTCCAAAGACAGCCAGCTTCATTGCTCTGGGACTGAGGTGAAGTAGAATATCATGGCAGAAGGTCATGGCAGAGGACAGCAGCTCAGGACATGGAACCAGAAGAGAGAGAGAGAGAGAGAAAGAGAGAGAGAGAGAGAGAGAGAGAGAGAGAGAGATTGATTCCCCCTACTACAGACAAAATATATACCCCAAACACATGCCCCAATGATCCACCTCCTCCAGTCACATCCTACCTGCCTATAGTTACCATCCATTGACTATATTGACTCTCATAACCCAATTATTTCACCTCTAAACTTTCTTGTATTACCTACCACATAAGCTTTTTTTTTACACCTTATGTAAAAAGTAACAACACATTTCTTCCTCCTTTTTCCAGTAGCTTCCACATAGGAGAGAACACGTACTCGCCTTTCTGAATTTGGCATAATTCACTTAACATCCATTTTCCTGAGAATGACATTAATTTTGTCCTTCTTTATGACTGGAAAGAAACTCCATCATGTATCTATACCATGTTTTCTTTACCTATTCATCTGCTGACAGACACCTAGGCTGATTCTGTAACTTGGCTATTGTGGATTGTGTTGCAACAAACATGAGCATGTGCGCACGTCTAAGCACGCTGACTTTAATTCTTTTGGATAAATACCAAACAACACTATAGCTGGATCACATAGTCGTTCTCCATACTGGTTTTCATGGTGACTATACTCATTTGCATTCCTACCAACTGTGCAAGCGTCCGAGTTCCCTGCCACCCACCCCATTCTCATGGCATTTACTGTTTTTTGTGTTCCTATCGGTTGCCAGTCTGTGTTCTGTCTGGAGAAAGTTGGAATTGCGGTGTGGTCTTGATTTGTGTAATGAATAAGAAGTCTTCTTGCCTACATGATTGTGAGCAATCTACACTGGTGTTTAAAAATACCCATAATAATAGGTGTTAATTTTATCTGAGTTTTGTTTTAAGTTTTGATTTCCTACTTACAAAAGATGTTGAACATCTTTTCATACATATGTGTATTTTCTTTATGACCTGTCTTTTAAAATTTTTCTCATTATTTAATTGGGTTGTTGGTTTTCTTATTTGGTGTTTAAGAGCCGCTTTATATTTTGGATAAAAGTCTTGTTGCAAATGTGTTTTACAGTATTGTTTCTCAGTTTATGGCCTATCTTTCCAGTCTCTTAAGAGCTGGTTAAGTATCTTTTCAGAGGAGAAGTTTTAAATATTAATTTAAAAATTTAATAAGATTCAAATATCAAATTTTTCTTTGATATATATTTTTATGTTGTTAATCTATAAAGTTATACCCAACCTAGATTACTCAGATTTTCTTCTTGTTTTCTTTAAAATGTTTAATAGTTTTTCGTTTCTTGCTTTTTTTTTTTTTTTTTTTTTTTTTTTGGTACTGGGTACTGGGAATAGAACCCAGGGGCACTTAACCACTGAGCTGCTTCCCCAACCCTTTTTTATATTTTATTTAGAGACAGGTTCTTGCTGAGTTGCTTAGGGCCTTGCTAAGTTCCTGAGGCTGACTTCAAACTTGCAACCCTCTTGCCTCAGCCTCATGAGCTGCTGGGATTACAGGCATGGGCCACTGCCCTGCAGTTTTATAGTTTTCCATTTTACATTCAGGTTTACAATTCATTCTAATTAGTTTTTGTGAAAGTTGTAAGGTTTTTATTTGTTTTGGTTTACTTTTTATGTAAGAATAATCATTGTTTCAATAGCATTTACCAAAAAGACTACCTTTTTTCATTGAATATTCTCTGTTCATCAAAGTTAATTAAATTTTCAGAGGTGTATATCTGGACTATTTGGTCTTTTCCATTGGTCTCTGTGTCTATTGTTTTGCAAAAATTATGATGCCTTGATTACTATAGTGTTTTAAATTGTTTAATTTGTTCTAATTTATTGTACATGACAGAATGCATTGATATGTTTTGATAGATCATAAATGGAGTATAATCTCTCATTTTTCTGATTGTAGGATCACACTGGTCACACGGTCATGTATGTACATGAGGTAGTAATGTCTCTCTCACTCTACTAATAGTTTTATATAAAGTTTTGAAATGGAGCAATGTCAGCCTCAATTTTTTCTTCTTCAGTGCTGTGTTGGCTATTCTATCTTTTTTGTCTTTCCATTTAAACTTTAGATCCAGCTTATTAGTATCTATACTATAGCCCTCTGGACTTTTCATTGGAGTTTTATTGAATCTATGTATCAGTTTGTAAATAATTGATGTATTAACAATATGGAGTTTTCTGTTCTTTAAACATAGATTTTCTTTGATTTCTCTCATTGGGGTTTTATGGTTTTCCGCATTACAGACCCTGTGTGTGCTTTGTTAGATTTGCACCTAAGTATTTCTTTGCCTTTAAAAAAATCATATATGCTTGTATGTGATATAAATTAAAAATCACATGTATATTATATAAATGAAAATCATATATATATGCACCCAGGTTAACCTCAAACTTACAGTCAACTGCCTCGGACTCCTGCGTAGCTGGAATTACAGGGGTGCACCAAGATGCTCAGCAATTCTGTTTTTAATTTCAAATTCTACTTACTCACTTCTGGTATATAGGAAAACAATTGACTTCTACATGTTAGGCTTGTATCCTATGACCTTGCTATATTCACTTCTTAGTTTCAGAAATATTTTGAGGAGTCTATTTCAGATTTCTATACAGAGAATAATGTCACCTGTAAAGAACAGATAGCTTTCTTTCCAAGTGGTATATCTACTATCTCTTTTCCATGTCTTAGTCCACCAGTTCAGATGTCTAGGGTGAAGTCAAGAGGGAAACCCTTGCCTTGCTCTGTCATGGGAAAGAGCATCACTTGCTCAACATTGAGTACCAGGTGAGCTCTAGGTATTTAGTAGATGTTCTTTAAGAAAAAAAAAATGGGTGGAGTCCCATGAAAATAGAAGAGAGATCAGTGGATCAGAGGAAGGAGGTTGAGTGGAAGGGAGGAGGGATGGAAAAAGGGAGGAATGGTGGAATGACTCTGACCTAACTTTCTTACATACATGTATGAACATACCAGAGTGAATCTCACTTTTCTGTGTATGCACAATGCATTACTTTAAAAAAATTGAAATAAATAGAAGACAGATCAGCAGAGTAGAGGAAAGGGAACAGTGTGAGAGAAGATAGGAGAGAAAGGGGACATATAGAGGAATGAATTGGGGAAGATTATATTCCATACTTGGATAATTATGTCAAAATGGACTCCAGTTGTATGCGTAATTATAATGAACTAATAAATAATAGGTAAAATTATGGAAGTTTCCTTTTATTATTTATTTGCTGAGAGAATGTAATCATGAAAGGTATTTGATTTGTTATTACAAAATTTGTCAAATAGCTTTTTAGCCTCAATTCCTATTATTCTACTGGACTGTATCATCTGAACTTTAAATATATCACTTGCCTAATATCAAGACATATTAGGACTAAATCCCACATATTCACGTGGGATTAATTTCTACACTAAGGTAGAAATGAAAGGAAGGAAGTCAATTTATATACTAAATACCAATACAATCCAAGATTCACTAATATGCCAAGGACCTAAAGGCAGCTTTAGTCAGCTTGTTTGGTGTTGATCAGTTTCTGTCTGAAGTTTGATTCACAAGCTTGAGGCCACTGAGCTCTCCAGCCTCTGGTCAGGGCAATCTGTCTTTCTCGTATCAAAAGAAGAGTCTCAGGTAATCACTCCTCAACCCTGTGAATAATATGCTTTGTTTTGGGTGATTATCTTAAGTCAGAGTAAAGTCAGGATGACTTAGCTTAAGTTGTTTCTTAAAAATGTGTTGGGCATCAACTAGAATGAAGGCTATCTGTGGAATTAACCCTTTAATCTCTGTGTTCCCACTGCCCACATCTTGCTGTTCCCTCTCAATATGACAGGGTCTGTGGCCAATTAAAAGGAGGATATAGGGGAGTGGACTGGATCTCTAGCATACCCTTCGACTGCAGGCTTCCCACAGCTGCTGAAGTGACTCCACGTCACTCCAGATCCACAGGTGCTCCAAGAGTCGAGAAGTGACTCTGCTACCTGGCAGCACAGAGCCCTAAGACTGGAGGAAGCATGGTGTTGGAACAGTGTGGCAGGCTGGGAGTTAAGGGAGCTCCTGGGTGCAGTACTCGTGATTGGGATTACCCTGCACCTTCCATGGTTGCATCATTGCTTTTCCTGGATCTTCTTTCCTGGGCAGCTCTTGGGACTTCTTCATAACACATGAAACCAAGAAGTAACTTTCAGCCTCAGATTGTTTCTGTTTATTTGGCCAAGAGCCTTGAAACATCATTACATAAGATACTAAAAGTAAGAGATCAAATTTGTTTCTTTGATATTTAGAAAATAGGGTGAACTCTGGATAAATGACATTTAAATGTAAAATAATTGAACTGTGAATCATACTGTTCATGTTAAATTTAGCCTGGGATTTGGGGATAAGTCACAACACTATTGAGGTTTTAGATTGATGGCCAAAGGATTACAGAACTAAAATATGTTTATTCATTTCCTTGATTGTTGCAAACATAGATTTGGGTGTTATCACTTAGAGATGAAGACATCAAAGTTGTTTCCTTGCAGAGCTCACAAAGTGAGAGACAGAATAAGGGTTGGGCACCAGGTGAAGAAATGTGAAGAGACAAACAAGTGAAGACAGAGAACCCCAAATCCACACAAGACCAGAGTACAACCGTTATAAGATGATTCTTAAGGGGAAGGTGGGTGTTGTAGGAAGAATCACCACTCCTCAACACCATGTCCACATCCTAATCCCTGGAACCTGTGACTATGTAAACTCATATGGCCCAAAGGACTTGGCAAACATAACCAAGTCAAGGATATTGAGATCCTAACATGACTGTCCACCATCACTGTGCCACTCACTGTTGCTGGGTCATATTCAAATGTGGCCACCTCCATCTTGGGACACCTCTGCTGCCGCCAACAGCAACTTGAGCTGCAGCAGCCTCCATCTTGGGATAGCAGCCATGCCCTGGATGTCCAATATCAAGGGACCAGCATGTTCTCCACTGCAACTGCCATCTCAGGACACAGCCTGCTTCCATCTAGGGTCATGGAAGTCCATCATCAAGGTGCCTGCTGGTGTGGTCACACCTGAGGTCTTCCTGCTAGGTGTGCTAATAGCCACCATCTTGCTGCAGAGGCGGGAGAGAGGCGGGCTCTACCCAGCTCTGTGAGTCCTGTCTAGGGATAGATAGGACTGGCTTCAGTGGGTCAGAAGGTTGGAAGAGGGTGTGAGGGAATTTGCTCTTGGCTCACCCAGCCAACTGGTCCAGCACCCACCAGGTTCCTGGGGCCCACTTTGGCTGGCATTCTCTGGGACCCAACACCAGCCTCCTGCCTGATTCCCTACCCAATCCAGCATCTGCTGATCCCCTAGTCCCACCAATCAACAGGGTCTTCCAGTTCTCCAATCCCCATTCTCCTAACCCCTCTCAAGCTGCCAACCAGGACCAGCACATGCAGCTAAGTGGCCAGTCCACTTAAGTTCTCAGTACCTGGTCACAATCCAACTGATACAGAACAGAAGGTCCTGGTGCTCAGCCCTCAGGACTGCTGGGGAGAGAAGTGCCTGACCAGGAATTTGAAAGGACAGGAGCTGGAGAGATTGAGCTTGGAGATTAAATCAGAGTCCAGGAATTGTGGGGTCCACAGGTGATGCAAGGGCCAGGTCAGGCTTCTGCATCACACAAGTGGATCCCAAAGGAGGTTTCTGGAGTGCAATCTTCCAGCACAGAGCAATACCCTGTGTTCAGGAGTTTCACCCCCAGGATTAACTCTCCTACTCTACTAACCCTCACCATCCTGAGGGTGGCATTACCAGCAGACTTCAGACAATTCCACCAATCAACTGAAAAGGGAAGCTGAGAAGCTTTTGAACTACAGCAGAAATGATTGTTCAATTTTCCTTTGAGATTTTTTTTTTCCTTTCCTGCTGTCACATCACTGCCATTTTGAAACCAAGTATTTTTCATGCCTCAGGTTATTGAGGACTGGGATGTCTGAATAGTATATTTCAGTATTGTGTATTCTTTTATTTTTACTTTTTTCTTTGTTTTTTTAATTTTTATTTCATTAAATTTTATTTTATCTTTTTGCTTTATATATATATTTTCCTCTCACATATCTGCTTCTCTGGATTCTCTTTCTGTCTTTTCTCCTGCTAACAGACAACTTCTATTGATTCCTCTTTCACTCTTCCTATGATCTTATACTTCTTTCTTCTCTCCTCCTTCCTCAAAAATATCACATCCTACACTACTCCTATTCTCTGTTCACCATAAGAAATTGTAAACCCTTTTGCAAACCTACTGTTTATATTGAAGACAATATTTGAACACATCATTTCTGTATATTGGGACAAAACTGTAAATGACTTAAGAGGAGCTATTTGGTTGAAGGTTGCATATTGTTTGCATTGGGTATTACTAATATTGATCTCCCCCTTAAAAGAGAGGTACTGGAAACCTTCAGGGACACTCTAAGTCTACAGGGTAGAAAATTTAATACCTTGGTTCCACACAGCTAAATGGGAAGACACACAAACAGCATGTAAAAACAAGGGAACAAAGCACCCCAAACAAACCAAGATGCTCCAATAATAGAATCCATTGACAACACAGTAAAAAAAAATGTAAGAGAAGAGGTTTAGAATGTAAATAGTTAACAGATCCACAACATAAAGGATGATGTAAGGAGTGAAATCGGAGGTCAATTTCAGGAGGTGAAAGATCACTTCAGTAAAGATATAGAGCTTATGAAAAGAAATCAAGCAGAAATCTTCAAAATAAATGAATCAATAAAACAAATTAAAAATGCAGTGGAAAGTATCACCAACAGATGAGACCACTTGGAAAACAGAATTTCAGACAATGAAGACAAAATATATAATCTTGAAAATAAAGTTGGCTACCCAAGAAGATGGTAAAAAACGATGAACAGAACTTCCATGAATTATGGGATAACATGAGAAGATCAAATTTAAGATTTATTGTGATAGAGAAAGGCATGGGAATACGAATCAAAAAGTGCCCAATCTTTGCAATGAAATAATATCAGAAAACTTCCCAAACTTGAAGAAGGAAATGGAAAATCAAATACAAGAGGTTTACAAGACCCCAATGTATTAAATCACAACAGACCCACATAAAGGCACATTATAATGAAAATGCCTAGCATACAGAGTAAGGATAGAATTTTAAAGGGCATTAAAGAAAAGTACTAGATTATATATAGGGGGAAATCAATTAGGATCTCAGCTGATTTCTCAACCCAGAACCTCAAAGCTAGGAGTCCTGGAACAACATATACCAAGCTCTGAAAGATAATGGATGCCAACCAAGAATCTTATAGCCAGCAAAATTAAGGTTCAGATTTGATGATGAGATAAAACCTTCTTTGAAAAACAAAAGTTAAAAGAATCTACAACTAGAAAGCCTGCACTATGAAACATTCTCAGAAAAATATTCCATGAGGAGGAAATGAAAAAAAAATCTGAAAACCAGCAAAGGGAGGAACTACACTAAAACAATAAACAATCAAAGGAGAAAAAAAGTCAAGTTAAAAACCAGACATAAGCCAGAATGAATGGTAATACAAACCATATCTCAATAAAAACCCTGAATGTTAATGGACTAAACTCATCAATCAAAAGACATAGACTAGCAAATTGGATTGAAACAAGACCAAAAATATGCTGTGTCCAAGAGATTCACCCCATAGGCAAAGATATCCACAGACTGGAGGTGAAAGGATGTGAAAAAAACATCACTCTCATGGTCTTCATAAACAAGCAGGGATTTCCATCTTCATATCATATTAAGTGGACTTCAAGCCAAATTTAATCAGGGTTGAAGAAAGACATTTCACACTGCATAAGGGAATCATATATCAATAAGACATAACAATCATAAATATTTATGCCCCAAACAATGGAGCATCTACATACATCCAACAAATCTTTCCAATTTCAGGAATCAAACAGCTCAAACACAATAATAATGGGTGACTTTAACATACCTCTCTCAATATTGGATAGATCTTCCAAACAAAACTAAACAATGAACTAAATAATACAATCAATAATTTTGACTTAATGGACACACACACACACACACACACATATAAATTTCATCCATCAAAGAGCAAATACACTTTCTTCTCAGCAGCACATGGATCCTTCTCTAAAACAGACCATAGGTTATGCCACAAAACAACTCTTAGCAAATAAAAAAAAAAAAAAAAAAAAGAGAGAGAGATAATGCCCTGCATTCTCTCTGGTCAAAATGGAATGAAATTAAAAATCAACAATAAAATAAAAAATAGCAGCTACTCCAACAACTGGAGATTAAATAATATGCATTTGAATGATGAATGGATAATAGAGGAAATCAGGGATGAATTAAAAAAATACTTAGAGGTAAATGAAAACATCAATACAACATATCAAATCTCTGGGCCACTATGAAGGCAGAGGAAAGGCAGGCTAAGAGGAAAGCTTATTGCATTGACCTCATTCATTGAGACTATAGAAAGTCAATGAATAAATGAACTAACATTGCATCACAAAGCCCTAGAAAAAGGAGCAAAAATCAACACCAAAAGCAAAAGAAGACAATAAATAATTAAAATAGAGCAGAAATCAATGAAAATCAAACAAAAGAAACAACTCAAAAATAGACAAAAAGTTGTTTCTTTGAAAACAATAAATAAAATTGATAAACCCTTAGCCACACAATGAAGAGAATCAGAGAAAAAATTCAAGTTTCTAAAATTCATGATGAAAGCAGAAATCTCACTATGGACCCTACTGAAATACAGAAGAAAATTAGAAACTATTTTGAAAATTTATATTCCAATAAAATAGAAAATCTCAAAGACATCAACAAATCTCTACAGACATATGATATACCCAAACTGAATTAGGAGTACATACACAACTTAAATAGATCAACTTTAATCAATGAAATAGAAGATGACATCAAAACTTATCAACGAAGAAAAGCACAAGACAAGACAGATTCTCAGCTGAGTTCTACAAGATATTCAAGGAAGAATTAACACAAATACTATTCAAATTATTCCATGAAATAGAAAAGGAGGGAACCCTTCAAAACTCATTCTATGAGACTAATATCACCCTGATACCAAAACCAAAGACACATCAAGTAAAAAAAAATTTCAGACCAATATCCCTGATGAACACAGACACAAAAATTCTCAATAAAATTCTGACAAATCACATATAAAAACACATTAAAAAGATAGTGCACCATGATCAAGTGGAGTTCATCCCAGGGATGCAAGGTTGATTCAACATTTGGAACTCACTAAACGTAATTCATCACATCAATAGATTCAAGATAGGAATCTATTGATAGGAATCATATGATCATCTCATTAGATGCAGAAAAAGCATTTGACAAAATGCAGCACCACTTCATGTTCAAAATACTATAAAAAGTAAGGGTAGTGGAAACAGACCTTAACATGCTTCTTTACTTAAAAGATCAAAAATTTATCCAGAAAACTTTGAGAACTGGTGAATGAATTCAGCAAAGTAGCAGGATATAAAATTAATATCCATAAATCAAATGTATTCCCACACATCAGTGAGGAATCCATTGAAAAAATAATTAGGAAAACTGCCCCATTCATAATAGCCTCAAAAAATGAAATATTTGGGAAATAATGTAACAAAAGAAGTGAAAGATCTCTACAATAAAAACTGCAGAACACTAAAAAAAGAAACTGAAGAAGAGCTTAGAAGATGAAAAGAGCTCCCATGTTCTTGGAGAGGCAGAATTAATATTGTCAACATGGTCATACTACCAAAAGTGTTAAACAGATTTAATGCAATTCCTATTAAAATCCCAATGAGATTCTTCATAGAACTAGAAAAATTAATCATGACTTCATTTGGAAAAATGAGAGACCCAACATAGCCAAAACAATCCTCAGCAAGAAGACTCAAGCAGAGGGAATCACAATACCAGACGTAAACTACACTACAGTGCCATGGTAACAAAAACAGCATGGTATTGGCACCAAAACAGACATATAGACCAATGGTGCATAATAGAAGACACAGAGACAAATCCACATAAATACAGTTATCTCATACTAGACAAAGGCAACAAAAACATTCTTTGGGGGGAAAGATAGCCCTTTCATAAATGGTGCTGGGAAAACTGGAAATCCATATGTAGCAAAATGAAATGAAATCCATATGTAGCAAAATTTATCTCTTACCCTGCATGAAACTGAACTCAAAGTGAATGAAAGAGGCTCTACAACAGAGACTCCACACCTAATAGAAGAAAAAGTAGGCCCAAATCTTCACCATGTTGGAATAGGACCTGACTTCTTTAACAAGACTCCTAAAGCATAAGAAGTAGAAAGGGGAATCAATTAATGGGATAGATTTAAACTAAAAAGCTTCTTCTCAGTCTATAATCAATAAATTGAAGAGAAAACCTACAGAATGGGAGAAAGTCTTTACCACACATATCTCAGATAGAGCACTAATATTCAGGATATATAAGGAACTCAAAAAACTCAACACCAAAAAAACAAATAACACAATCAACAAATGGGCTAAGGAACTGATCAGACACTTCACAGAAGAACTACCATTGGTCAGCAAATATATGGAAGAATGTCCAACATCTCTAGCAATTACAGAAATGCCAGTCAAAACTACTCTTAAGATTTCATCTCACCCTAGTCAGAATGGCAATTATGAAGAATGTAAGCAACAATAAATGTTTGTGAGGAAGTGAAAAAAAAAGGGTCACTCATGCGTTGCTGGTGGGACTACAAATTGGTGCAACCACTATAGAAAACAGTATGCAGATTCCTCAGAAAACTTGGAATGGAACCACCATTTGACCCAGCTATCACACTCCTTGGTTTATACCCAAAGGACTTAAAATGAGCATTCTATAGTGACATAGCCACATCAATGCAGCTCAATTCACTATAACTAAACTCTGGAACCAACCTAAATGCTCTTCAACAGATGAATGGATAAAAAAAGTGTGGTATATATACACAATGGAATACTACTTGGGCTAAAGAAAAATGAAATAATTGCATTTGCAGGTAAATGGATGGAGCTGAAGAATATCATGCTATGTGAGATAAGCCAGTCCCCTAAACAAAGGCTGATTGTTTTCTCTGATGTGTGGATGATAATTCACACTAATGGAGGGGAGGGCAGGGAAGAATAGAGGTACTTTGGTTTAGACAGAGGGCAGTGAAGGGAGGGGATAGGAAGGATAGTACAATGAATCAGTTATTATTATCCTATGTATATATATGACTGCACTACTGGTGTGATACCTCAGTGTCAAATACATTCTACTTTCATGTATAGCTAATTAGAAATAATTTTTAAAAAGAATATTGAGAGGGGAGGTTATTCACGTTGGTCCAGCCTAGTCATGAATATCCTCATAGGTTAAAGTGGGAGGTAGGAGGGTCACAAAGAAAATGTAACAATAAAAACAGGCAGAGTGATGCCATTGCTAGATGTACAAATTGAAGGAGGCCCAAAGAATGCAGGCAACCTCCTGAAGCTGCAAAAGGCAAGGAACAGATTCAACTCTGGAGTCTCTAAAGAGATTGCATCCCCATGACACCTTGGTTTTAGTCCTATAACTCACGGAACTTCTGTCCTCCAGGGTTGTAAGTGTGTATATTTGCATTATTTTAAACCACTGGCTTAATTATTGCATTATGGATATACATAAAGGTGAAATTAACTGTGGTGTATTCATATACACACACAGGAAAGTTGGTCAGATTCATTCCACCATTCCTCTTTTCCTTTCCCTCCTCACTCTCCCTCAATCCCCTTCCTCTACTCCACGAATCTCTCTTCTCTTTTCATGGAATTTCCACTCTCCACTACCACTATTTCTTTCTTCTCTCTCTCTCTCCCTCCTTCACTTGCCTTCCATCTGTCCGTCTGTCCTTCCTTCCTCCCTCCCTTCCTTCCTTCCTTCCTTCCTTCCTTCCTTCCTTCCTTCCTTCCTTCCTTCCTTCCTTCTTTCCTTCCCCATCCCCTTATTTTGGTTTAGCTTCCACATACGACAAAATAAATCTAATTTTTTTTCAAAGCATAGCAAATAGAACAGTGTTTTATTTTATTATATACTAAAGTGGCTTATACATAATAATGAATCTAAATGGATTATTAGTGACTAAAAACCAGTGTTTAAATGTCATTTACAAAGTAATATTTTTTTTCTCACAGATTTTTTATTAGTTCTTTTAAAATATACATGAGAGTAGAACCCATTTTGATATAATTATACAGCAGGGAATATATCTTTTTTTCACAATGTAGATTCACACGATTCATGTACTCTTGCATATACATAGGGTAATACCATCTGTCTCAGTCTACTTTCTTTCCTTCCCCAACTCCTCCCATCCCATTTTCTTCTACATTATCCCAACTTCCCCATGTCATCTAGCCCCCCCCCCCCATCCCCCCCTCGCCCGTCACCCACTCCCTCGTTATGTATCAGCATCCACTCCACTTATCAGAGAAGACATTTGGCCTTTGGTTTTTTGGTTATTTCACTTATCATGATATTCTCCAACTCCACCCATTTACCAGCAAATGCCATAATTTTATTCTTTATGGCTGAGTATCATTCCATTGTGTATATATACCACAGTTTCTTTATCCATTCATCAATTGAATGGCATCTAGGTTGGTTCTGCAATCTAGCTACTATGAATTGAGCAGCTATGAACATAGATGTGGCTGCATCACTGTACTTTGCTGATTTTAAGTCCTTTGGGCATAAACTGAGGAGTGGGATAGCTGGGTCAAATGGTGGATCCATTCCGAGTTTTTTGAGGAATCTCCATACTGCTTTCCAGAGTGGCTGAACCAATTTGCAATTCCACCAGCAACATACAAGTGTGCCTTTTTCCCCGCATCCACACCAACACTTATTATTGCTTGTGTTCTTGATAATAGCCATTCTAATTGGAGTTAGATGAAATCTTAGGGTGGTTTTAATTGGCATTTCTCTAATTACTAGATATGATGAGCACTCTTTCATTTATTTGTTGATCACCTGTATATCATCTTCTGTGAAGTGTCTGCCCAGTTCCTTAGCCCATTTATTGATTGGACTCTTTGTATTTTTGGTGTAAAGCTTTTTAGCTTCTTTATAAATTTTGGAGATCCTTGCTCTGAAGTGTGTGTGGAAAAGATTTTTTCCCATGTTGTAGGCTCTCTTTTCACATTATTGATTGTTTCTTTTGCTGAGAAAAAGCTTTTTAGTTTGAATCCATCCCATTTATTGATTCTTCCTTTCTTGCCCTCTGAGAGTCATGTTAAGGAAGTCTGGTCCTAAGCCAACATGAAAAAGATTTGGACCTACTATTTCTTCTATTTGGTGAAGGGTCTCAGGTTCATTCCTAGATCCTTGATCCATTTTGAGTTAAGTTTTGTACAGGGTGAGAGATAGGGGTTTAATTTCATTTTATTGCATATGGATTTCCAGTTTTGCCAGCACCATTTGTTGAAGAGGGTATCTTTTCCCCAAATGAATGTTTTTGTTGCCTTTGTTTAGTATGAGATAACGGTACTTATGTGGGCTTGTGTCTGTGTCTTCTATTCTGTACCATTGGTCTACCTGTCTATTTTGGTGCCAATACCATGCTGTTTTTGCTATGATTGCTCTATAGTAGAGTTTAAGGTCTAGTATTGTGATACCTCCTGCATCATTCTTCCTGTCCAGGATTGGTTTGACTTTTCTGGGTCTTTTGTTCTTCCAGATGAATTTCATGATTGCTTTCTCTATTTCTATGAGGAATGTCATTGGGATTTTTTTTTTGGAATGGCATTAAATTTGTATAGCACCTTTGGAAGTACGGTCATTTTGATTATATTAATTCTGCCTATCCAAGAACATGGGAGATCTTTCCATCTTCTAAGGTCTTCCTCAACTTCTTTCTTTAATGTTCTGTAGTTTTGATTGTAGAGGTCTTTTACCTCTTTTGTTAGATTGATTCCCAAGCATTTTATTTTAATTTTTTTTTGATGCTATTGTGAATGGAGTTGTTTTCCTCATTCCACTTTCAGATGATTCATTGCTTTTGTATATAAATGCATTTGATTCATGTGTGTTTATTTTATATCCTGTCATTTTGCTGAATTAATTAATTAGGTCTACAAGTTTCCTGGTGGAGTCTTTTGGATCCTCTAAATATAAGATCATGTCATCAGCAAATAGTGACAGCTTGAGTTATTCTTTTCCTATTTGTATTCCTTCAATTTCTGTGGTCTAATTGCTCTGGCTAGTATTTCAAGCATGATGTTGAATAGAAGTGGTGACAGTGGGCATCCCTGTCTTGTTCCAGTTTTTAAAGGGAAGGCTAGTATCACTCTGATACTACAACCAGACAAAGACACATCTAGGAAGGAAACTTTAGACCCATATCTCTGATGAATATAAACACAAAAATCCTTAACAAAATTCTGGCAAACTTCTTGCAAAAATATCTTGAGAAGATAGTTTACCATAATCAAGTGGGGTTTATCCCAGGGATGCAATAAATGTAATCCATCACATCAATAGACTTAAGGTTAAGAATCATATGATTATTTCGATAGATGCTGAGAAAGCATTTGACAAAATACAACACCCCTTCACGCTCAAAATACTAGAAAAAATAGGGATGGACTGTAAAGGCTATTTATGCTAAACCCATTGCCAACATCATTCTTCAAGATTAAATATTTTGTCTTCAATGTCTGAGGTTCTGTCTTCCAGGTGATATACCCTGTTGGTCATGCTTTCTAGTGAGTTTTTAATTTGGTTTATTGTTTCCTTCATTTCAAGGATTTCTTCTTGTTTTTTTCAAAATCTCTTATCTCTTTATTGAGATAATTGAGATAATTATTTGCTTCCTGCATCTGTTCTTTTAACTGTTGATTGATGTGATCATTCATTGCCTGCATTTGCTCTCTCATCTCATCATTTGCTTCTCTGATCATTTTAATTATGTACACTCTGAACTCCCTTTTTGACATTTCTTCTGCCATGCTATCACTGGATTCTGTCGATGTAGCATCTAGGTTTGTTTGAGGCACTTTCTTCCCCTGTTTTCTCATGTTGCTCATGTATCTTCCCCTCTATCAGTGAGAATCTGAGGTATTGCAGCTTCCTCCCATAGACTTGTTGTGTTCCTGCAGGTTTCCAATACCTCACCTCCTAGTTTTCAGTAACACTCGACCCTGGGCTGGGGCCAGGCTGGGGTGTCTGGGCCTCTGGGCTGGGCCTCCTGGCATGGAAGTCTCAAGAGTCTGCACTGTGCCTACTTACCCAGCACTGATGTCTCCCACTTCTGTGCTGTGCTGGCTGTCCCCACACAGAAGTCCCACGGGAGCACTCAGGGCCCATGTCCCAGGTGTGGAAGTCTCATGTGTCTGCACTGGGCTGAACCTGATGTCTGTCTCCCAACATCATTCTTAATGGAGAAACACTGAAAACATTCCCTTTTTAAAAAGTACATTTAACTTTTGACTTTCTGGGTCTGATTTATTTCAGTTAGAATGATGCTCTCCAGTTCCATCCATTTATCACAAATGTCATGATTTCATTCTTATTTATGGCTGGGTAAAACTTGATTGTGTATTGTTTTAGTCACTTTTTTCACAGCTGTGCTTAAAAGACCAGAACAATTGTAGATCAGGAAAAGTCTATTTGAGGGCTCATGGTTTCGAGGTCTTAGTCCATAGACAGCTGGCTCCATTCTTCAGGGCTTGAAGTGAGACAAAACACCATGGTGGAAGAGTGTGGCAGAAGGAAGCAGCTCACATTTTGATCAGAGAGCAGATAGATATCCACTTGTCAAATACAAATATATAGCCCATAGCCATACCCCACCTGCCTCCAGTTACCACACAGTTAATCCCATCAGGGGATTAATTCACTGACTAGGTTAAGACTCTCACAACCCAATCATTTTTCCCTCTGAACCTCCTTGCATTGTCTCACATGTGAGCTTCTAGGGGACACCTCACATCCAAACCATAATATGTATACATACCACATTTTATTTATCCATTCATCTGTTGTTCTGTTGACTGGTACCAAGGTGGGTTCCATAGTTTGGCTACTGTGAATTTCACTGCTATAAACAAAAAAATCCCCCAAAACTGTAAATAAATAGAAGAAAGATCAGTATAGTAGAGAAAAGGGAAAAGGGGCAGATAGGAGGGAAGGAAAAGCAAAGTACTGAGGACTTAATTTGAGCAAATTATATCCCATGCTTGCATAATTATGTTAAAACAAATCCTAATGTTATGCATTGCTATGATGAACCAATAAAAAACACTAACTTCTTGGTAATTTATTATACTATAAGCAACTAATGCAATGGGAATTATCTTTTCTCAACTCAGTATTGGAAAAAAAGTAGAAAGGGAGGTGGTAAGAAAGATAGATATTCAAGAAGAGAATTTAGACACTTGCATGGATAAAGGTACCTGAGAATGTCCTCCCAGCCTAGGTTTCTGCACCAACATGTGCATGTGAAAATACAAGCAAAGTGGTGTTGAGAAGCTGGATAAGGCCAGATCCTGAAGGGTGGTGCTGAGGACAGCCTTTATCTTCAAGGCCCTGGGAACGACTAACGTGGCAAAGGAGCAGAATCATATGGGTGTTTTAGATAAATCACTCTGGTGGCTCATTAAATATTAGAGGTATAAGGTCTGTGATGGGAAGAATCACTTGTGAGAACCCATGAAAGCCAGGAGTGGTGGAGTAGCCACAGGAATATGGGGAAAAGAATAACTGAATAGTTTTGCAAAAATAAATGGAATAGGATTCTTGACTCTTTGGCTGCAATGGGAGGGAAATATGAATATTTCCTATGAAGTCAGGTTTTAGAATTGAGTGAGGGAGTGACACTACCTGATGGAGAGTCAAATAGTATTTGTTGATGACATGTGTCTGCTGGTTGCAGCTCTGGTTTCTGCTTGGGTTTTTCTCCTTCGTCTCCCCACTCTCAGTCCCAGAAGAGGCTCCCAGGAGCCCTAGGAAGGGTGAGCTCAGGCTTGAGCATAGGAATGCTTTGCATTCCTCTGCTATTGTGATTGGTTCAGTGTGGGGCAGGTGACCTAAGCCCATCCAGTCTGGGTGCCCCTCAGCTTTGGTGGGGATGCTGGGAAAACAAAGAACTCAGCAGTTGCATAGTTGTACTCATTGTTTGTTTGAATAGGATGTGGAGATATTTGGTGCAGGTAGATGCTGGCAGTCATTTGTAACCACACATGGCTATTTATCCAAAGGTAAAAGTAAAAATATAAAGAGAGTCATTTGAACTGAGATCTAGATAGAGCAAGATAAATCACACTCGGTATCAGTCCTAGAAGTTCTGAGTCCATCCAGTCCTATCCTGGAATTAATGCATTATTTTTATTTTTATTTATACAGGCTTGATTTTTGGTTTTCTGTTACATGCAACAAAAAATCTGAGAGTGTACAGAAGAAAGGGCAGGCTTAGATGTCTAAGTTGAAGCCATTCAGGTAGAGCTATGAAGTAAGTACACAGAAAAATGGAATTAAATGTAAAAACATTGTATATGTGGAACATATTTGTTTGGGATGTATTACTTTATAGATAGAACAAATTCATAAGTATTGATCATAGTAACCTGAAGGTGTATTGAAGGAGAGTAGAAGAGACTTGAGAACAAGAGCTGAAGAATGCCAAATTCAATAGTCAGGTAGAGTAAGAGAAAATTAAGTAGAAATAATGCAGACTAAACCCAAATTGGTAAATTTGGAAAAATGGCAAGGTAAAGTAGGCAGAAAAGACCTTAATTTATCAAAATATGAGTTGGTACTGGTTGCCTTTTGAATTAGAGACATGAATAGTTTCCTTTTCTTCTTGTTTCCCCCTTTTTCCCAGTTTTTAATGAATATAACTTAAAATAGAGCATGGGTTTCCTTAAAGATAAATTAAGTAAAAATATCTTTCATGGAGTTTTCTTCAATACAGGAAAATAACTGGCCAAGAATTTCCAGTCGCTTGGAGAGGAGATTCAAGTAACAAACTGAAATAGGAACCATTATGAAAAGCTTTAAGTCTTTGGGTCTAAGACAGCAATGATTAAAATTTTTTAAATTTAAAGCAACAACTAAATTTTTTAAATTACTGAATATCCAAGCACCTTCAGCACTGTTTTCATTTTTTAAATATCATACTTTAAAAATGCACACAATAAAACATTATGCATAATCCAAATATACAGAAGTGGAAAAAATGATCTCACTGAGTAGATTTCTTATGTAGTTCAAACAGACATTATTTCATTAATTTATGTATTTATTTATTTATTTATTTATTTTTGGTTTCTGGTATTGAACTTAGTGGTGCTTAACTACTGAGCACACTCCCAGCCTTTTGTATATTTTATTTAGAGACAAGAGTCTCACTGAGTTTCGTAGGGTTTTGCTAAGTTGCTGAGGCTGGCTTTGAACTAGTGATTCTCCTACCTCAGCCTTCTGAGCAATTGGGATTATGGGTATGCAACACCACACCCGACCAAACACTCATTATTTAGTGATAAATTCTGTATTATTTGGGGAGTGCCTAAGCACTTCTGTAGAACAGCAGTTTGAAAATTACTGATCTCGGTATCTCAAATGACTTCAATTTTGAAAATCCCATTGTACTTTATAATTATATGCAATACTGAGTATGGCAGAAGTTCTATGAAAAAAAAATCTGTATAGAAAACACAGAGGCAGCAATATGCAGAGATCAAAAGAGAACTTTGCCTGGGAAAAGACTTCAGAATAAATAGCTGTTGTTTTTAAAGATGGCACTTGATTTAAATATATCTCCAGAGGTCAACTTCTCTATCTCTCTGACTTTAGGCAGGGGTATTGCCATTATTTGTGCAATTTTAGATAAAATGACTATATTCCTCCTTTTAAAAAAGGAGGAGGGGGATGGTAATGAGTATGTCAGAGCTTTTTGAGGAAACTCTGACCTGCATGGGAAAGTGGATCTTTTAACACCTCAGCAACCCAGCTACCTTGGACAAAACACAGGATGCTTTCTATCATCTTCCCTCATATAGTGGAGGATTCCTGATAAACTTTCTAAGGTATTTTTCATAGGTGGTGTTGGTATACTAGAGCTGAATTAATTTAACAAACTGATCTCCCAGTATTACACATTTTAAGACCTTGGGGTTGCCAAGTAGATTTTGGAAATTTCTTTAAGCTTTAAAAAGAATGACACAATGACAGGCTTGCAAGGCAAGGTTCTGGGTCCTACTGCCCAATCCACACTTTATTCAGCTCAAGGAGTCCACGGCAGCCACTGGCATCACTGGCCTTGGTGCTGCCCTGGAGCTGCAGCTGGCCTTGGTTCTAGCATGAACTAGAGTGGGTGCTGGCTCTGGTGCTGGCTGGAGCGGTGCTAACCCTGGTGCTGGCCTGGCCCTGGCCTTACCACTGGCTCCTGAGCTGTCTACAGTCAGGTGGAGAAGTTGCTACCTGCCACCATCAGCAAGCGTGGAAAACACTGACCTATCTACACCCAGCGAAGGGTGTTGTGCTTGCTGTCACTTCCAGAAAGGAGTTTTAGGCAAGGGGAATCCCTTGTAATGTTTTGGCTAAAAAAAGATTCTGGTAGGGATATGGTCAGCATGTCCTTGGATCCTGCAGAATCCATTCATGGTACTATGAGTGTCTAGGCTGAAGAGCTGGAGTCATCAGAATGATGTCCACTAACATGGACAAAACCAAACATGCCATTGTTATTTACATGACTCAAAGAATTCTCAGTGAAGATAGCAGCCACAACCTGGATTTGAAGCCTGAATATCAGCCCCATTTGGTCACAAAAGATAAATTTTACTGCTCTATTTATAGTATCAGGTTCTTGATAGAATATGGCAAAATAGGCTGCCCAAAGCCTTTGAATCACCTGGAGCTGAATTCAATTAACAACTAGCCTGGAAAAGTAAAATTAAATGACATAAAAATCCCTTTATAGGTCAACCATAATGCCACATGCCTGTAATCCCAGCAACTAGGGAGTTGAGACAGGAGGATTGCAAGTTTGAGACTAGCTCTACATCTCAGTGAGAACTTATCCCAAAAACTTTAAAAATATGACTGGAGGTGTAGTTTTGGGGTAGATCACTGCTGGATTCAATTCCCAGTACTTCAAAACAAAACAAAACAAAACAAAACAAAACAAACAAAAACTGCTTCACAAAGTGTTACGACTTGGATCTTAAATGTCTCCCAAAGGTCCATATATTGGAAGCTTGGTGACAGCCTATGGTACTATTTGGAGGTGGTGGGCCCTTTAAGAGTTGGGGTCCATTGGAAGGAAGTTAGGTCTTTGGGGGTGTGTCCTTGAAGAGGTCCCTGGGACTCTGGCCCCCCCCCCTTCCTTTCCCTTCCTCTCTCTTTCCTTCCTGGCTGCCCTGTGTACTCACACTCCCACTGCCATGACCTACATACCTCTCCAGGCCCAAAATGACTGGTCAAGTGAGCTTGGGCTAAAACCTCTGATGCTGTGACCCCAAGTTAGTTCCTCCTCTTTTAAGGTTCTCAGGTATTCCTTCCCAGCAGCAGATAGTTGACCAACACACCATTATTAGATCCCGTAATTCTAATCAGTGACATCATTTTAACCTACTGAACAATGACCATAATATAAATACTTAGAAATAAGTCTGGAATACCAATATTTTGAAACATTTTCTAAGTTCACTTTTACCTTTCAAAAATTTCATCTTGCTCCACAATCTATCCTTTAACTATCATAATTAAAAATGAAGTTAGGAGTCTGATTAGTTTTTGTAATAGGAGACTGATTATTTAAATACCCAAGGCTTCAGGATCTGGAATATAAATGTGTGTAGTAAATAGTAAATAATTTTTATTAATAATATTGTTTTTCCCTAATTAGTCAATCCTTTGGTGACAAATAGATTGTTCCAACTTTTGATGGTTCTGACTCTAATTAACATCAGCCTAACTAACAATCAGAGAAAGATTCTCCAAAGAACCACAGCATGTACTGGGGACAGGCTATCACCACAATGGGAATATGTGCACCACGGTAAGTGGTGAGCATATTCGAGGAGGCAAAGGGAAGTTTTTAAAGGCAAAAATGAAGAGGAATAAATAAGATAGCTTGAAATGATTATTCTCGGCCACAGTGATTCAGAACAAGGGCTGAGTTAGTTTGGGGAAGAACAGATGTCCTTGGGGGAAGTGCTTTCTGTAGGAGTTGTGGTGGCCTTTGTGTAAGGCAGTGGTTCTGACAGTCTTTTGTGATGGTGACTCTCAGGTCGTGTAGTCACGCATGGGAACCCTTCCTTTCTAACCCCCTAGCTTCATTTATTTATTTATTTTGTTAAGGTGACACAAGCAACTTTCACAGTAACAGAAAACTTCACCTATAGTGGCTTCAAGCTTATAAACCGTATGCAAAAAACATTCTGAAGTAAAATACAGCAGGGCTGGTTAGCTCAGTGACTAGCTAGGTTCTTTCTAACTCTTCAAGTGGCTATGCTGGTCCATTCTTTTCATCTGTCTCTCCATAAGGTAAATGATGAATTTCCAGATGTCACATACAATCAACAAAGTTCAGAAGAGCAAAGGCAGGAAGTCCGCTTGTATTTCTCAGTTTTCATCAGGGAAAATCTTGCTAAAGTCCTTAGCAGATTTGCCCTTCCTCCTTGGGGTTCAGAATGTTATCAAAAGCCTCCATCTAAACACGTTGATCACTGGGTGGAGAAGTGATTGGAATGTTTCTCAGATTGGAGACCCCTGACCAGTGCATCATGGTCACCTGGGAAGTTGTTAGAAATGCACATTCTCAAATCTGTGTCTCCAACCTACTGTGTTAGAAATTCTGGGAGCTGGGCTCTGCAGACTGTTTAACAAGCTCTCCAGGAGATGCTGATGAGAGGTAAAGACTAAGAATTTCCAGTTTGGACTGATTGCAGTTCACCCTCTGGTGATGGGAACTTGCCACTAACTCAGAAGTGCTCCGTCAAAAGTCACAGGCATGTCGGAGGTCTCAATATTTAACTTTATATTTTGTATGCAACACCATACCTCCTTACAGGAAGACTCTTGAGGTTTTCCTGCTTTGTTATTCCTTTCTAGTCTAAGGATTGGAGATAGTTTAAGAATCAAGCTGGTATTCAATTGTGCTCAAAAGCTGGTCAAAACAACACTCAACTTGCTTGTAAGCTTCTTAAAAAGATTTTTTTTTTAATTTAAGATACTTCATCAATTTTACTTAAAATAAGTCTCCTAATAGGATCATAGATTTTTCAATATAGATAATTAGCTAAAGGATAAGTTTGTGAATGACTTTTATTAGCTGTTGTATTGATGGTTCACACAAGAACAATGAAATCATTGCAATGAAGTTTAGTTTTAAGTTAGTTTAATGAAGAATCATTTCAGGGATTATAAGTAGCTCTCTGTAATATGGACAGTTGTATTGCTCCTGTGGGAGACGTGGTGGTTTTGTACATGTAAAAACAAATCCGTCTGTTTTGAAGTTTTTATTGGTATGTTTTCAGGTAGCAGGTAGAGTAATGGAAACAGATTTATCACAGCCAGTGACTGGAGCCCTCACTGTGCCTAAGCTTTGCTCACTGCATGCCTTATTTGACTTTTTCAATGAATTAGAAGAAATCATTTTGGAATCCTGTGATGTTGCCATAGCAACATTCATCACTGTTAAAAAAAAAAAATGTCATGAGGACAAAAGAAGTGAGATACTAACACGTTTCCAGATACCGGGGCATGTTTCTCCTGACCCAGGCTGCATTAAGTTTGCCACGTGGGAAACTTTAAGGAAGAGCAGAAGAGAGGCAATCCTCCTGTGTCGATTGAGGTTTCCTCCTCTCTACTCTTGGACCTGCCCCTTCTGTTATGCTCTTCTATTACATGTTGTCCCTTACTGCATAAATAATGGACCATACACTGAATGGCTTCAAGTTGCACACATTTATTATTTCTCAGTCACTAGGAATCAAGAGGTCACAGTCACAGATTAGTGGGATCCTCAGCTCAGGGTTTTCCAGGTCAGAATCCAGGTGTCAGCATGGCGTTTAATATGATCTGAAATTCAAGGTTCTCTGAGATCACAGTTGTTGGAAGAACTCACTTCTTGCAGTTATCACACTGAACCCCATGCATTTGTTACCAAATCAGGCAATCAGCTGGGGTTCATTTTCAGTTCCCAAAGGTTGTTCTTCACTTCCAGCCACGTGGATTTTGCACAGTCCTTCTGTACAACAGGGAAGTTGCACCTTCAATACCAGCTGCAGACTCCCTTGCTTCCTGGCTAGGGAGGCCTCAGTCTCTTTAAAGAGCTTGCCTTATTAGATTGGGGCATCCAGAAAAATCTCCCCTTTGATTTTGCTCAAAGCTAACAGATTGGGAGCCTCAACTGCACTGTCAGAAATCCCTTAACCTCTGCCATATAAAGTAACCTAATTGTGGAAGGACATATCGCTGGTCCCACCCATCCTCACGGTGAGGGTTGCAGAGGGTGTGTGCTGCACTGGTGAGTACTGGACATCCTGCACACTGTCTCGGAATTTTGCCCGTCATCCTTTCCCTTCCATCATTTCTCTTCATGGTAGGGGTGCAGGTGCCCACAGGTGCCTAGGTACCTGCATCTGAATAATAACAGTAAAAACCAGAGTCATAAAACACAACACAGTCGCCAAAGACATCAAGAAGAAACGAATTTGTGATTTTTCTCTTAGGATTTACAGCTTATAAAAAGGTTTAAATAATTGCAGTTTTGAAGGATGCAATTTCATTCAACAGCTTTAAAGAAAACCAGTCTTTGTAACAACTGATCTTGACGGATGACTTTGTTGTGGATCTGAGAGGTGATTCCGACACTAACTAAGGATAGCGCATTAAGGTCTGGATTTTAGCTGGAGCATGCAGTGTAAGCAAACTGTAGTCCATTGCTCCCGGCTGCAACGTGCTCTCTGTGCCACACAGAAGAAAGATCTCAGGATGGCTCTAAGCCCTGGGGTTCCCGGGGAAAGGGGTCTTTGGCTCTAACAAGGTATTCAGGTTGTCTGTATGTAGGGGAGGGATAAGATGCGGTTTAAGGTTGCGAGGGCCTCCGTGAAGCTGACTGCCTCATGCCAATGTTGTGGGTCTGAAATGAAAGTAAATTGCCTTTTCAGGAGGATGCTATCTGTACAGATCCAAGAGTGAAATCAAAACCCCTTGGAAATCCACTTCTTTTTGTTATTAAAATAATTGCTGAACTAACAACAGCAGAAGGACCTTGAATTTTAAAAAGCAATATAGAAGAATTGCTGTCAATTTGTCTGTTATAAAAAGAAAAGTAAATTCAGCCTTCCAACTAAAAGAAACACCTTTTATAACAGACTATACTGAATTGATAATAGTCACCAAACATGTTGTATGGATGATAAAGCTAATAATTAAAAATAGCCTGTTGGGGGCTGGAGTTGGGGCTCAGCGGCAGTATGCTTTGCCTAGCATGCGTGAGGCCCTGGGTTTAATGCTCAGCACCACATAAAAATAAGGGTATTGTGCCCACCTACAACTAAAAACATAAAAAAATAGCCTACTGCTCCACAGCTCTTTTGGGGGTGTGTTGATTTTGTGTATCATAAAATATGATACAGATAAAGTACTAGTTCTGTAATACAGAACTTTAAAATAGGTATTAAAATGTTATGAATATGTATGTTGCTCTTACTGTCTTTACTGATTTTCACAGGGGTAAAATGGACCTAATTCTCATATGAATGTGACCCCAATTAGAATGTCTTTTATCAAGAACACAGGCAACAACAGGTGTTGGCAAGGATGTGGGGAAAAGGGTACACTCATACATTGCTGGTGGGAGTGCAAGTCGGTGCAGCCACTCTGGAAAGCAATGTGGAGATTCCTTAGAAAACTTGGAATGGATCCACCATTTGACCCAGCTATCTCACTCCTTGACCTATACCCAAAGGACTTAAAACCAGATTACTACAGTGATGCAGCCACATCAATGTTCATAGCTGCTCAATTCACAATAGCTAGATTGTGGAACCATCCTAGATGCCCTTCAATAGATGAATAGATAAAGAAACTGTGGTATATATACATAATGGAATATTAGTCAGCCATAAAGAAGAATAAAATTATGGCATTTGTAGGTAAATGGATGATGTTGGAGACTGTTATGCTAAGTGAGATCAGCCAATCCCAAAAATCCAAAGGCCGAATGGTCTCTCTGATAAAGGAATGATGATGCATAATGTGGGGGGGAAGGTGGCAAGAATGGAGGAAGGATAGATAGCATGGGGGGAGGGGGGGGGGGGGGTGGGGGTGGGGGGGTAAGAATAATAACAGAATGTGTGACAGATACCATTGCCCTGTGTACATGTATGAATGCACAGATGGTGTGACTGTACTTTGTGTACAACCAGAGAAACAATAGCTGTACTCCATTTGTGCTCAATGAATCAATAAGCAAATAAAAAAATAAATAAAAAAAAAGAAAAAAGAAATAGGGATTTTGCAAAGAGTCAAATTAAGATGACGTCATTAGAGCAGACTAATCTAATATGGCTATGTCATTATCAGAAAGGGAAGTTTGGGCACAGAGGGGGCACATAGTGAGGGAGACAATGTGAAGAAACAGGGAGACTGTCAACTACAAACCAGGAAACTGGCGAGTGACCAGGCGTCAGGAGGGAGGCATTGGACAGCTCCTCCCTGTCCAGGGCTCTTAGAAGGAGCTGCCAGCAGGCTGGTTTCAGGCTGATTTCATGCACAGAGTGCATGGTATTTCTTTATAGGAGCTCCAGGAACTAATGTACTTGGGGTTTTAATTCTTTTTATTCTTCGTAACTGAATGGTTTCCCACAAAAATTTCATTAATCTTTTGCAATGTAATCACTTAAGATTTGATTTTAATACTGTTTTCTTCTGTGGATTTTAAGTGATTTTTAGCCATTTCTTCCATATGTGATTTTCTGTATGATACAGAGAGCTCTTAAGTTTCTCCTATGAAGAGTTTTCTTTCTGTTTCTCTCCTGATACTGGATACCACCCACCGTCGCTTGAGGCATTTGACAGAGAGGATTTTCTCCTTCTCTGAGCATTTATTATTGTTAGAAGGCATCATTTTTTTTTTCTTTTTTCTGTGTATCAGTGCGGAACCTGAAAACAGGCAGAATTGTGCTGGAAAGTTTTCTTTCACACACAATTATTTTGAAAATGTCTGGGGAGAGAATATAAACATGTATTTTTTAGGTGAATCCATAGGGGATGATATCTGGTAGTTTTCCGTGGGGAGAAGGCCTGAGAAATTGACCTCACCCAGCATGATGCTGGGCCTGAAGGTACAACGTTTTTATTTCAAGGATTTTGAGAAAAAGGAAAGCCCTCACCCACCCAGTGTGAGCTCTGTAATGCCAGTTTTGCTGGTGGCACACACAGGGACTCTGGAAAGTAATTTTTTTTCCTCTTATGATAATTGCAAATCATCTGTAAGGTGATCTTTGAAGAGCACCTAATTGCGACTTTAAAGTGTGTATCGCAGTATGAAAAGTTGCATGTATTCTGCAGTTAAAATATGAACGAAATATGCACAGTGAGGAAAATTTCCAAAAGCTTATGGTGTTACCAATGTTGAAAAATTTATCTTTCTTCTATATTGTAAATTTTCTGATATGTGTCATGTCAGAAATAGAATACCAGTTAAAAAATAACACGCCTCATAAGCATCAGGACTTTGCATAATTGACAAAGTGTCTTCTGTTTTTGGCTTGAGTGATTAGACTTGTTTGGGACTTAATCATAACCGTCAAACCCAGCATGCCTATGAAACTCAGCTTTGTGGGAGACACTTGATTTCCTGGCATGATATACACGGAGGAAAGGACGGATGAGACAGTGTCCACTCTGCTGCTACTTCACGGGGCTGGCTGCATTTTCTGGTTTCAAAATGGACTTAGTGAAAAATGATTTAAAAGCAGCATTCTGGTATATGCTAATGGGCATATGTTGCGAGAGAAATTTATGATTTTACCTAAGTTTAAAATTCAGAAGTATATTTCCTGGACATGCATTTTCTTAAAATAACCTAAGAACTTGTATTTTAACAGTTTTCTGACAAAATTAGTTATTTTCGTTGAAATGCCTAAGATGGATGGAAGCAGTTATAGCAGTAAAATCCAAGGAGAAGAAAATACTATTTTGTGTTTGTACAATGTGTGCGTGTGTGTGTGTGTGTGTGTGTGTGTGTGTGTGGTGTGTGTATTAATCCCTAGGCTGAAATATTTTGCACAGTTACACAGCACAGGGTGTGTCAGCCATGTTCCCCGTGGATGAGAAAAGGGTTAAGTGCCGGAGGATGACATTGGCTATAAACCTATCAATTACCCATAAACTTATCTAATCAATAAACACACAAGAGCCTATACTCTTTTTAATGAGAGGGAGTGTGACGGGTCTGACCATCCCAGATCTGGCCTCTAACAACATGGAGTAACCCAACTCTCTTTTATTTATAGACACACAGGTAAAGGGGTCCGGAAAGGGAGGGGCTTCTTCTGTGATTAACAGGATGGGGTGCAGTTAGGGGAGCCACTGTCTCAGGGAAACTTGACAGGGAACCACTCCCACACAGCGCCACATACTTCCGTGGCTGCTAGTTCCTGGAAGCCAGGCCTCGCCTCTGTCTCCCATGACTCTACCTCATCTGATTCTGCTAGATAAGGATCAATTTCCACATGCCACTGTGACCAAAATACCTGACAAGAACAACTTAGAGCAGTGCAAATGTATGCTGGTTCACAGTTGCAGAGCTCCTTGGTCAGCCGAGTCCCTTGCTCTGGGCCCAAGGTGGGACAAAATATCATGGTGAAAGGTGTGGAGGAAAGAGGGGGACGTGGAGAGAGGAAGTGGCCACAAGGAAGAGGTGCCCTTCCAGGGCATTCCTCTAATGACCCACCTCTGCCAGCCACACCCTGCCTGCCTATAGTTATCACTAGTCCATTCAAACTAGGGTGGACTTATTAGGGTACATTTTCCATAATCCAATCATCTCCCCTCTGGACACTCCAGCATTCACACAGGAGCTTTTGAGGGGCATCTTACATCCAAACCGTAACAGGTGATAACGAGAGGGTAACTCAAAGAGAGTAACTAAGTGCGAACCTTCTGGAATTGACTTTTCCTATCTTTCTGCTCTAGCTTTCAAGTCAGGTCCATGGCAATCACAAATACCATTGGCTGAAGAGTCAGATTTTTGTGCTTTTACTGTTTGTGTTTGTGTGTGGGAGGGCTGAGAGGATTGTAGTCTGCTGTATTAACATTTCCTTTTAATGTCCAACAAAAATAATCAATTGCAGAAATCAAGCACAAGTATTAATTCACTAAGTAATTGTAATCTTTTTTGCTGAATTTATGCTAAAACTAGTTCGGAGGAGTGGTGGAAAGGAGTGGTTAAAACTAGTTGGGAGGAGTGTAGAAAGGATACATGTAATTATTCTTTACTGAGCCCCTATGGGATGCGAGTCACTAGGCTGCCTGCTTAGGTGGGCTATCCCGTTTACTCTCGCAGTAGGACTATGAGCTGGATTTTACTGTTTCTCTATCACTGGTGAAGAAATTGAGGCTAGGCAATGATGTTCACTATTGCCATCTATTAGGGTTAACCACAGCCTCTGTAACAAAGACAGCTTAAGGAAACAGGGGCCAAGTGCAGCAGAAGTTGACCTCTCCATGTGCCATAGTGACCAGTGCTCCTGGTCAGCTGTCTCTTTGCACCGACTCAGTGGTTGCAGTGATTCTCTGAAGCCTTGGGATGCTGGTGTGTTCATCAGTAGAGGGGAAGGGAGGCTGAAGGGGCCCAAACTGCTTTGTAAAACTCTTGTCCAGGAGTGAGGTTCTTGGTTTAGGTTTTGTAGACGAGAACAACTGACAGGCCATCTGGGTGGAAGGAGGCAGCAAAACCAATGCAGTGGCAACTTCACAATACGTGAGTGGAACCATACATTTCCGTGGCTAGAACATTGTCTCTGTGTCTCCTATTTATTTAGATTGCGCACACACTCACTAAGTACTTGTGGTTTTCTTAGCACTATAATTTTATTTTAAAATTATGATTTTATTTAAAAATTATAGTGATTGTTTTTTTCATAAAAATTGCATATGTAATTTCTACTGAAAAAAAGTCAGAGACTAATAGCAGAATTCTGCATTATAATAAGAAACTCTATTCAATTAATCACCTTGTGCCTTAATAGTAATGTTGAAATGAAAGTGTAAGTGACAGATAAGTGGCAAGCAAAGGACTATTTTGCAGAGGAAGTTGTCACCATTATGGGGAAGGTTTTCCTAGAGTAACTGATTATGTTTTTATTGGCTAGTTAGAAGATTTCTTCTAGAGTTTCTCATGATGTTGGTGAAATTGACCTCTGTAGGAAGTTTTAAGGGGTTGCACAATGTACCCTGTTTTCTCTTTAGAAGGCAGCAAGTTGGGCATTGATATCTTCCCCTAGAGAGGAAGGGTCTCTGGGTTTAGTTTAAGGTGATATATGTGTGCATGGGGCAGGGGGATGCCCATGGTAGCCATTTTGCCACATGACTTTGAACGAAGGTTGTGAAATTTGAATGTTTTAGTTGAGGATCACTTTCAGTGGTTTGGATTCACTCAGATTTTAACCAAAACTCGAGTGTAGCAATCACAGTTGGATGAGTTAGTACTAAAAGAGAGATTAGATAGCCCTGCTCCCTTATGAAGTTAAGAGAAAACAACACCAAGCCCTAGGCCTCGCTTGGTATAGCCCTGGTTAGAACTCAAGTCTCCTGGTTAGAACTCAAGTCTCCCCCTGAGCATCACATCAACTTCTTTTCCTTTTAAATTCACACAACTCAACAAAATGCTTGGAGTGCCCTTTGGGCACCAGACAGTATGCTAGATTCTAGGGATGTGGTGGAGTCCGAGGTAGACAGTGTCCATGCAGCTTCCTAAGAAATTAATTCCAACATCAAGGCTCTCACTTATTTCAGATTATGAGCAGGATTGTGGCTTCCTCTTGTTTGGATCCTTGCCACAAAGTTATCATATCTCCTATTGTCTTTGTGGAGGTCAACATAATTTTGTTTTCTAATCTGATATGATTGTCCTGATACTAAGGTTATGAGTGCAATGGAAATACATTAATAGGGTTATTCAATCAAAATACACCACCGTTTCATCTGTCACCACCCCCTCTCTTCTACAATCTCCTATTTCAAGGCACCATTGTGATTTCCACTAGTGATTCAGACTAAATTGAGCTGGTGGCAGCTGTACTGCCCTAAATACTTGTGGAGAAGTGCACGCAGTTGTTCAGGGGCAGTGTGCAGTCCTGAGGGCCACCAGGTACACCCGCTTGCCAAGTTGCCCTAAGTAACAGCCACGCCAGGAGATGGTCTATGGCTATTGGAAAATAAAACTTCTCTGTCTTGGATTAGTCTCCCAATATGGTTTCACAGTGATTTTTTCCTTTTGGTTTGTTAGCAAGCATCTGCTACTTTTTAAAAATAGAAAAGTGAAATTTTACTCAATTTCTGATCTTGCTGCAAATATCGCTGAGGATCAGGATGTTAGGTTGTATGTTTCATACACCCCAAGGTTTGTTTCATTTTGGGTAGGTTCCTGATTTAATCCACGAACACCCTTTCATGCTCTACCATGAAAGCAGGAATTGTAACCAACTATCATATTCATAACATGGGTGCAGTATGTTATCCTATAACTTGGTTAATCAGAGTAGTTTGGAAACCATCTGCATCTACCATTATTTATACTGGTGGACCACTTTGAAATATGATTTTGATCTACCAGCTTTCCATATGCAGAGTCAAATTGCAATGGCAACAATAATAACAAAACCTGATGAAAGAGAGAAAAATATTTTTTCTACCTTATTAGAAGAGGGAAAGAGTATTTGGGGCTCATGGTTTCAGAGATCTCAGTCCATCAATGGCCATCTCCATTGCAGGGACCAAGTTGAGACAGAATATCATGGTGGAGGAGGTAAGAAGTTTAGGCAAGCAAAATTCTTTAACAAAATCTTTCCATATTAGAGGAATTCTTAGGTTATTTAGGTTCAACTGCTTTATTTTAAAGATAAGAAAACCAAACTGATAGACCTTGGTTACATAAAAAATGGGAGAAGAATGAATCTGTCTCTTAGGATAAATATAGTTTCCTTACTATTAGTGTCATGGCCATGCAAGCATTCTAAAGGTGTAGAACTTGTAGGTACGGGTCACAGGGATTTGCTGTCTTTGGATCCAGGCCCATTCTGAAAAGGAGTCCAAATACATTCAAAGCAATATTAACATACAGATTGCATTTCAACAAATATTTATGGGATACATACCATTCACTTCTTTCTGGTAATACTTGTCTTTAATCCTCCCAATTATGTGGTAGGTACTCTCTCTTCTGTTATCACATATGGACTGAATTATTTTAATGTGGGCTATTTAAAAATCAGTGTGACTCAGTTGTATATTCAGCTAATATGAATTGCTCAGTCAAAATAATCGAACAGTCTATGTAGATTCAATGACCAGCCAGCTTTCTGGGAACTTCCAAGTGGCTATGTGCTTACTATACTGTTAATAAACACAGAACTCTGTGATTTTTGGCACACATTTTTTATAATTGTGATAATGGAAAATTAATATGGAAAAATAGTTGTGAACAGAGAGTTCGTTTTAAAATGTGGTAATAAATTCCTTGACACGCCTCCCATTGTGCGTTTATGTGACATCCCTTTGAATTCTGGTGGTCTTATAAATAGTGTGACCAATATGGTACAGAGAAAATGGTTCTGTCACCTCTGAGGTTATACAGCTTGCACCTAGTGAGCCAGAAGGCTCTCTTTTTAAGCCTTGAGGTGCCACTTAAGAAACCAACTGTCCTGCGGGTGCTACACCGAAGAACTCCAAGTCATATGGAGAGGCCGCGTCTCTTACAGGGTCTCAGTCTTCAACTTATTCTAGCTCAGGTGCCAGATGCAGGAGTGTAGAAGCTTCTAGATAATTCCATCCCCTAGAGGCTGGAGATACCTTCTGTTCTTTGGGTCCTGACAGCTGAGTCTGTAGACACCATGACATAGACAAGCCATCACCACCATGCACTGTGCTTCTGATACACGCCTTACACCAGCATGACAAAGGTTTATTCCTTACACGACTAAAACCTTGGGATGGCTTTTTTCTGAGGCTAAACATAACTGAAGCTGGAACCAGAGGAGCTGGCAGCCAGCTGACTGGAGTTTTTCCTTTTCTTGAAGAAGTAAGACAAAGATTCATCCCAGTCAGTATAGAGACTTTAACAATAGTCTCCTTTCTTACTGCAGAGGTTGGGTTTTAGACTTTCCATATATTAGCATGTTAATCATGAAAAAAAAAGATTTCAGACAAATATCAGTAAAGCTGGATTTCTATGGCAATCGAGGTGAAGCCCTGTTTTTAAAGTCCAGCCGCCTCCCGCTGATCCTTATGATCGTGAGTTGATATACATACACATCGCTTCCTTACTTTAAACCAGGCTTTACCTCCTGCTATAAATACATTCTTTCTGAATTTACTGTTTATGATAGTTGATTCCTTGTTTCTTAAAAAAGAATCTGAGTAACCATAGCAAACAATTTGAAAAGTATTTTATATACAGAAAATTTCATTGATAAACATATATAGAAATAATCTTATTATAATATTTCAGTTTCCTTAGTGGCTTTATACTAGATTATCATTTAAAAAACAAAAAAAATTTAATTAAATTATGAAACACCTTTAAGTACCTAAAGTGTGTTGGGTGCAATCTAAATCCTGAAATAAAAGTTAATAAAATATGTTTGACATTAGATATATGAGTTAGATTATTACATAAAATAAAATAAAATAACTATGATTTATTTTGTCTGATAAACATATATTAGAAATAAGATATAAGAATTTTAGTGTATATATATATGATACTCAATACATTGATTAATTCTTGAATCCAGACTTTATTAAAATAAAGACTCCCATTCACGTTTACTATCTATTTAAATTTGTTTCTAAATAGCACTCATTTTACAGGAACTCGCCTCTGTTCAGTTTCTACTTTGTGAGAAGTAATGGATTCTTGTTTATACAATACACATGCATTCCCCATAATAGAACACTGTTTACAACTCCCAAAATATTTATTTTCCTAAGATAAGGGGATTAGATTTCAGTTTCTGAATATTTGAATATTTTAAATATTCTATGCTCACAAAAATTCCTTCCTGCATGTTTCTAGTTGGATGTTTGCCACTACCCTAATCCTTGTAAGAAAACCATTTAGGTGAGAAGGAAATTTTGAGTTGAAGAAAGAGTGATGTTAGCTCTAGAAATGAAATTACCATTTGAGAGCTCATGTCTGTGAAGCTGTCCTGCCCGCTGATATTCTATCATTTTTATTTATGGACTCATTATATTATTCAGCTACGAATCTGTGCTGCAAATCCATTTCTAGTATGAAGATTGCATTTTGAGATTCAGAAATGAAAAATAAAAGTCAAAAAGGGAAAGGAACTGCATCCTGATGTACGTGTGCATGTATGTTTTTCTGCTGTATCCTCATGGATGTTGAGGTAGGCAGGGTTCTAAGATGGCCCCCCTCCAAATTCCCAGGATTATGAATTTGGTGGGTTTTTCATCCCCCAAATAGGTTGTTATGTGGTTCAGGAGATAAAGAAAGGGTTGACAGCTGAGTGGACCTGAATTGAGCAAGTCAGGAAAGAGGCTTCATCTAGCAATGGAGACCCCCAGCTCACAGTTGGCAAGGAAAGAGAGACCTCAGGCCTCCACCTGAGCATGCAGAGTCCTGCCAACAAGAAGAGTCAGCTGGGGAGCAGATCCCTCCCTGCACCTGTGCTCCGGAACTCAGTCTTGATGATTTCTGTCCTAAGTAGAGATTTGAGCTTGACACAGTTACCGTGAACACTCTGTGACTGTCTTCCTGATTTTGAAGGGTTTAGGATAATTTGTTGGAAAGTTCTTCTGAGATTCTTGAAATAAAATCGAATGCTGAGTGACAAGAAATTCTGGGTTAGAAATGCACCTGCGATGAGAAACATCTTGAGAATACTGAGGGCAGATGTGAACCTAGGAGTCACCCAGTTGCAGTTCAGATTCTTCCGTAATTGAATTGTGCACCCCATTTCCTGATAATTTCATCTGTAAGATTCCAAACATCAAGAGATCATAACTGAAACAGCACATACATTACGTGTGCCAATAACTTGGATTGTGATTATGGAAAGCATTAGTTTTGGTTTCTGTAAGTAAATTAGGAAAGCAGTTTTTAAATGAACCAAACTGTGTATCTTTTCACACAGCAAACTTACTGTGACCTAGACTCCTATTTAGATATATTTTCTTCCTTTGGACTTCAGAAGAAAGATCACCCAGCATCAGGTAAAATAAGCAAAGAAACGGACCATTCCCCACAGACTCCGTTTATAATTCCAGCAACTTTTCAAATCTCAATGCAAGTACAAAGGAAATTTTGTATTTCAAAATCCATTTAATTGTGCAATTGCAGAGCTTCTATCCAACATTCAATTGGGAGTGATTAATCTGAAACTTAAATGACATGATAAAAGGCAAATATCAAGGATATTAGAATTTAAAAATGCCTGGTTCTAAGATGAACATGTCCAAATACAATCATATGCTCATGGTTTATATCAGCATTTGGTGACACCCATATGTGTAAAAAGACATTTTTGAAGATGAAATACATAAGTCTAATTAATTTGGTCACAAGAACATTAACTAGGAAGCCCTGTTAAGCAATCATTTCCCACAATTATATTCTTCTCATTAGTAGATCTGCATTTCAAAAATGATTGTACTATTGATAATATTATGTCTTAATTTCTGCCCAAAAAACAATTGAATTTGTTTTCCTTCCTGATATATAAGTATCTGTGTAACAGTCTTGGTTTTGACACATGGGCTATGAAACCTGAGATACCCAGCATCTGACCTTTTACAGGAGGACTGTCTTTGATCTGGCCCTCGCCCCGCCGCCTCCCAGTTCTACCTACCACCATCTTCCCCTCACTCATTCCTCTCCAGCCACATGGTCTTCCTTCAGTTGATCAAAACTCGTTATTGCCATGGCAAATGCTTTGTCTTCACCTTGCTAACATCTGTGCATCTAATGATCTCCATGCAAATGTTCTTTCCTCCAAGAAGTCTCATGGGATCTATCCCACTCTGTGCCAAATAAGGCAGGTTCATCTCAGGTAATTGCTTTTCAAATTCTTCACTCATTCTTTCTAGCATGCAGAAAAACTCAAGCAAGCATTTTTTTTTTGTACTAATATTTGTTTTGTTTCTGGCTTGCCCAGTGGATTCTAAGTTCTGTTACAGCATGGACTGCATTTATGTCGTTGACTGATATGTCCCCATTGGTACATAATTAGCAGTTCTATTTGTGGACATAGCTTGGCACATGGCTCTTGATGAAAATCTGTTGAATGAAGTTGTGAGAATCGGTGGCTGAAAACCAAACACGGACTCTTGCAGTAGCAGGTATCAGGACTATTTCACCAGGACACTGTGAAGGGTAGTCACTGGCAGAGCCCGTGACACATGCGTAATCATAATGATTTATATCTGACTTGGCCTGATAACTGAATTTGAAATGGAATGAAAGAAAGAAGAAATTACAAATGCGTTCATGCTTGATGCATATCCCATTGCTGAATGTCCCTGGGATTGGAAACTGCCCTGCACATACTGATGGACTACTGAAAGAGCCACTGATTTCGACAAAGGAGTGACTAATTTGAAGGTTAGCTCAAACCACACTTTTCCTAAGCTATTCATATCAATTAGATCTAGAGAACATCTATAGAGTAATGGATCCTGATTCTAAAGTGTTCCAATGTTGCTGGCTCTCAATTTCTATAAACACCAATCACAGAGATATGAGGCATGCAAATAGCATGACTGCTGGCTTGTATAGAAGGGTAGGAATGCAATTCTCTCAGGCCAGAGCTGGCCGGGTTATGATCACTATAAAGCATCTGTGTAGGAATATATGGGGCTGCATGCATTACTGAGTGAAACTTCCAATCTAATTAATCTACAGAAAATGGAAATTTAAAGTCTACCAGAATCTCTCCTTAAAGTAGGCCCCTTAATACTTATAGGATTAGTGCCCAAGTCCACTGGGGACCCACATCCCTTGTGTCTGCATATTTATAGTTGTCCATCACCCTACAGCACAGTAAATACAATGCGTTCTTTCTGCTGTTCTTGACATCTTTATAATATTCCAGAAAAACAGGTTCAAATTTAGAATTTTGGGACTCTGCAGAGTTTCTCCCTGTAATGTGACAACACAGGAGAGTCTCTCACCATTCCCCACTCCATCCTCCAGCGGAGGGGCACACTTTTCCTCTGTGTGTGAGCACAGCATCTGCATGTTCAGGTGTATGTAATTCACACTGCAGCAACTCACCAGCTCTTGACCTCTCCTGCCAAGGAGGGTACACACCTTGTGAACCCCAGAGGCACAATTTGTTCCTGAAGGAATGAATTTGAAAAAGAGACTTATGTGGCCCCTGGAAGGAGGCATTGAGCCTCCTTGGATACAGAATTCCAGAATTTCAGATTGTCTAAAACAGGTGGCACACATTTTCTGTACATGTCCAGACAACAGTTTTGGCTGGACTTTGGTGCACATGCCTATAAAATCCCAGCTACTCAGAAGATTAGGCAGGATGATGGCATCTTTGAGGCCAGCTTGGGCAGCAAGGAGATTGTCTCAAAATAAAATAGGAACATGGACAGGGATGTAACTCAGTGGTACACTCCCCAGTACCACCACCACCACCAAAAAAAAAAAAGTTTTAGCTTCCTGGACCATTAGGTCTCTGTTGCAGCTACTGGCTTTGCTGCTAAAGCCTGAAAATAGCCCCAGACAAAAGACAATATGCAAATGAATGCACATAGTCATGCTCCAATAAAAATTTAAGAACAAAAGTTGTAGTTGGTCATGGTGGTGCACTCTTATAATCCCAGGATGTGAGTTGGGGGCTGAGACAGAAGGATCACAGGTTTGAACTGGTATGGGCAACTTAGCAAGACTCTGTCTCTAAATAAATAAATAAATAAATAAATAAATAAATAAATGGATACATAAATAGTTAAATAAATAAATAAATAGGACTGGGGGTGGTGCTCAGTGGTAGAGCACCCCTGGGTTCACCCCAGTACCTCAGGGAGAAAATAAAAAGAACAAAGGATACAAACTGGAGGAGCTCCAGCTTGCATGCAATCTCTTGGAGCCTCAGCACTAGCCAGGCACAGTAGATTAAAGCCCCCTGGGCCTGGAGGTCCCCTGGAAAATCCCCTCAACTTGCATTTCTGTGGGTGGAATCTGTACCCTACTTTGTCAATCCCTGGTTGAGAACAAAGAGATGCAAATGCCTGAGACAGGAAAACATGTCTGCACTGAAGAGCAACAGGTAAGGAAGAAGAAAAAGGGGTGGGGAGAAAAGGGAACTTGACATTTATTATCAGTAAGTAATGGCACAGCCAACCTGGTACCTAGCCTAGTCCCTTGCCAAAGTACAGAAGTATCTTGGTGTTGAAGCTAGAAGAGATGATTGACAGTGGGTTGACTGGAGAATTGGAGTTGGAGTTATTGTAAATGTCTAGACTCTGGGTGTAGCTTGTAGGTCAAGTTAAGGGCATTTGTTGATGGAGTGTGTGTGGGTGTGAAGGGCAGAGAGACTGTATGGCTGCTTTGTTAGGGTTGCTCACCAAGGGGTCTGTGCTAGCTTCCTCTTGCTGCCATTAAAATGCACCACAAAGGAGGAGGAAGGAAACCCCAGGAGGCCAGAAGTCTGAAATCAAGGGGTTGGCAGGATCATGGCTCTCTCAGACATCTCTAAGGGAAGGTCTTCCCTTCTTGCTCTGGCTTCTGGTGGTTTCCAGAAACACCTGGCATTTCTTGGTTTGTAGGTGCATCAATCCAATCTCTTCTTTCTGCATGTGTGCCTCTTATCCTGTCTTTGTAAGGACACCAGTCACACTACATTTAGGCTGTCCCTCCCTTCCTCTCTCCAAGTTGACTGCATTTTAACTTAATTATATCTACAAAGACTTTATTTCCAAACAAGATCACATTTTCAGGTCCTGGGGTTAGGACTTAAACCAATTTTTTTGGAGGGGGCACAATTTAACTCATAATAGGATCATAAGGGTACTGTAGTGACTCATGAAGTTTCTGAAATCTGCATGTGTATGAGTTTACATTTTGCCCAACACTTTCATTATATTTTTGGACCTCAGCAAATCAAAATTCTAATTTAATTCCTCCTTTTAGGAAAGTTGAGCTCTAAAAACATCAAATGACTTGAAGAAACTCTGGACTAAATCATCAACGGAGCCAGGGCAAAGATGACCAGACCCTTTTCCAGGATCATCCATTGATGTCTGTTTTTGGTTGAAGACATGAAAAGGATAATAATAATACAAAGAGAAGCTCTGCTATCTCATGGGATAGCATGCACGTTTCATATTCCAGCTTCCATGTTCACGATGTGACTTCACTTCAAGGGTGGCACTGAATTATAATTCATGGTGACAACTGTAGAGAGCTTTGCACTATGTCAGGCACTTATTGGTATGTGACTCATGTGCTTCATCATACTGACCCATGTAGTTTGCAAATGGATGCAGAACAACTCTCAAGCTCAGTCCAGCCATAGGGCAATAGATACCCCTGTGCTCTCAGGGTGACACCAGCATCAAGTGGCAGGAAAGAAAGAACAGGGACCGTTCACTTAGGTATGCTTGGCTTTTAAAAAGACCACTGCCCTTTTCACACTTTTTCAGTCAAGGTGCCTTCTGATTGGGCTTCTGTGCTCCTGCATGTCTTCAGGCTCAGTTCTCTCCTGAGCTTCCTGCTGTGTGGCTAGCAAGCCTCTCTGTGCCCCCCTGTTCCTGGCTCTGGCCTGTTGATTCTGTCTCCCAGACACTTACACGACAGGCGGGCAATCAGACCCCAGAATAGGCCTGGACCCTTGCTCTGTAAGACCCTGCACACCTGAGCTTGGCTGGAAACATGTAGGGAAATAAATGAAGAGGGGGGAATGGAGGGGAATATGACATTGATTGCCAATGAGTGATAATGTAAGCTAGTATGGTTTGAGGTAGAAAAATATTATTCAGGGAATTTTCTTTCTTGACTGTGGAGCTGAAAACATGTCCTTTTTCTTTTCCCAAATAAATGGCAACAATTGGCTGAAAATATCTAGAAGATGGCAGAGATGTAATTAACTTTTTAAAAACCACTAGCAAAGCATGGTCATTTTACTAATGTTCCTTAACATTTCAAAAGAAGAGAAGAAATACTTTCTCAAAATAACAGTAATGCATAGAGAAGCAAGTATTTAAGACATTGTTGTTTCCATCTATTGTAATTATTGATCTAAGAATCACTCTTTAATTATATTTGTTCAATGTAACAATCATAGATTATCCTAAAAACACCTACATTTCCTTCTCGGTACTTGCAGAAAATTACTGTGCCTCTAACCTACCGAGCAAATCCCCAAATCACCATGGGAGCACTCTGTTGATTGGACCCCTGCCACTAAAAGCATGTTTCTCCTCTCAGCCTTCCTCCTGCTTTGTGATCTTGTCTTCAGGGAGAAGCCTGTCCCTGGCCAAGGCTAATTCCTTGGTAATTGGAGTCCCGCTGTCTCCTGGAGAACTTTGACAATCAATCACTCCTGTTCTGAAGTTGTTCACCTCTTTTTCTCTGAATACTTTCTTCATTGGATAAACATATTTAAAAACCTTTCTTCCTGTGTAACATACATCCTGTTAATCTCCAGCTACTTTCCTAGGTCTGTCTTTCATAGCCAAGTTTCACAAAAACAACAATAAAGGGGACAAGCCACCTTATATTGAGCATCTACTTTTTACATTTTTAATGGTACATTATAATAATACACACCAGTGGGATTCACTGTGACATATTTGTACAGGCACATAACATAATTTGATCAATCTCATTCTCTAGTCCCTTCCCTTTCCCTCCCTGCTCTCTCCCCTTCCCCTCCCTCCTGTCTCTCCTTCCTCTCTCCCCTTCATTCCCCTCCCTTTATTCCCTTCTATTTATGTCAGATCTCTTTCTTGTTCCTTTTTTCTCTCTAACTTCCATTTGACACTTTTCTGAGTCTGGCTTATTTCACTTACCTTGATGTTCTCCAGGTCCATCCATTTACCAACAAAGGATATAATTCCAGTCTTTAAGGCTGAGTAAACCTCCACAGTCATGTACACCACATTTTCTTCATCCATTCATCTGTTGCGGGCACCTGGGCTGCTTCCGTAACTCGGCTACAGGAAATTATTTGCATAACATGCAATTAACTCACAGCATCATCCACACACCCTCAGCTCCCACTCACTTTCTTGCTGAAGTCATCATGGCTTCGAAATCGAAGAGAGCAGAAACGTCCCCCCTGCTTTCCAAAGAAACGTTTTCACATAGCAAAAGTACAAATTGTAGTGACCATTTTTAATAAACATAATCAAAATTTTGACCACAGAATTTCCATAAGAATTATAGCTTCAAAAATATAAATCTTTGCTGGGCATGGTGGGGAACTCCTGTAATCCCAGCTACTTGGGAGACTGAAGCATGAAGACTGCAAGTTCAAGGCCAGGTTCAGCAACCAAGTGAGACCCTAAGCAACTTAGCAATTCTCTGTCTCAAAATAAAAGAGATTAAAGAAAAAAAGGTTGGGAATGTAGCCCAGTGGTAAATCACCCCTAGGTTCTCTCCTCAGTACCAAAATTAAAAAAAAAAAAGAGAGAGAGAGATAAAATTATTTAATTTAAATTTAATTTTCTTTTCTTTTTTTTTTTTTGCCAATTTAACAGTGATTTCACCTCATTTTTAAGACTTTTCTTCCTTTTAACTTAGGTTTCTCATTTGTCTTCTTTCCATCTCTAGTGGAAGAGGTCTTTTCTTTTCTTTTTTGTTGGTATCATGGATTGAACCCAGGGACACTTAACCACTGAGTCACATCCTCAGTCCTTTTATTTTTTTATTTTGAGACAGGATATCACTAAGTTGCTTATGGCCTTGCTGAATTGCTGAGGCTGGCTTTGAATTTGCAATCCTCCTGCCTTAGCCTCCCGAGCTGCTGGGATTACAGGCTGTGTGCCAATGCACCCACTGTGGTTGTGGACGAGGTCTTCTGATGGCAGCGACTGGGAATATTGGCTCCCCCTGTGGTCACCTCTGACACCACAGTGGACCTGGCCTCCTTACCACTGTGAAGGTGGAAATCCTAACTCCTCTCTAGGGCTCCTGTGAAGCACCCCAGCAGGGGGAAAGGTGTGCCTGACTGCCAGGTGAGAGTGAAGGGCCAGGTGACCTGGGACACTGCTGGGGCTTGAGCCAGAGGCTGACAGGATGAAAGTCCCTGGACCTTATACCTTTGTTTTCCTACTACCTAGATCCTTGCTCAGATTACTCACTCCACTGAGTTGGAAGAATAAATAAAGTTTTAATCTCTGTATTAGTTTTTGAACACTCCCATGACAAATTGCTACAAACATAGTGACTTAAAAGCAAAATACATGTCTAGTCTTCCAATTTCTGGAGGCTCTGGGGAATAACCCACTCTCAAACACATGCAAGTGTGCTTGGCTCAATTCAGTTCCTTGTAGCTGTAGGTCTGAGGTTTCCTAGTCCCACTGTGTGGACCCCTTCTCCTGGAAGGAGGCCTTTGTGGCATTCTATCTGGAGACAGGCACGCCTTTCAGGCCACTCAGGGACTTGGGCTCATACCTGTCCCTTGTAAGGAGGCCTATGTGGCGTGTGCCTTTCGGGCCACTCGGGGACTGGGTACCATCCTCCTTTCCTGTGATCTATGAGCAGGATGTTCTTTTGTGGTCTTTAGGACAGTTCTTCTGTGGTCTGTGAAACGGTCCTTCTTTGTGTTAAGTGAACAGATGTTCCTCTGTGGTTAGTAGAACTAGGGCAATGGAAATTTACTGCATAGTCTGCTCAATAGACTTCTTGCACAAGGCTTGGCCTTTGAGATCCATGGCTAGCTTAACTGCACGCATAAAAAGGACAGTGTTATATGCAGTGAAGACAGAAGCAGCTTCCTATGTGACAAGTGCTCCATCTCCCTGAATAAAGCTCTTCTCAGATCTCAGAGTGTAGACTGAGTCTTTCCCATGATTGTGGTGTGCAGGCCTCCATCTGGGTTGTGATGGTGAGCCAGTGTACCAGGCCTTTCTCCGGCATTGTGGTCCATGCAACACTACTGGATCAGCCGGGGGCCAGTCCTCACAAATCCAACCCACTAACCCAGTGATCTCAAACCTGTACATAAAATAAGTATGTTCCTTTCGAGCAGGAGAACTTATCATTGTTTTATTTTTAATGGAGTTTATTGAACTAATCAGAAGGTGTTTCTTTTGTTTTTAAAGTCTTAAAGCAAAAAAAAAAAAAAAAAATAGAATTTAAAGATTGAAAAATCTAGTCTTTTTTGAGAAGAAATTCTCAAGATAATGAGATAATGTTTATTTCTCTAGAGCAGAGAGAAGGATACATCATTTCTTTTGAATTAAATATATAAAAATGTCATATGGAAAGATCATAGGAAACAGATAATAGATCCTAAGAAGGTAAAGCAAGGACACAAGGCTCAGTGAGGTCAACAGGTGATGCTACTGTCCCATTGATCAGGCCCTAAAAGGGTGCTTAGTTCATAACACAAGAAGACAAAACCCACCTTTATGTATATCTATAAAGCACTGATCAAACATGAATAAATGAGTGAAAGGAAGACCTGTAGAATAGAGAAGGGGAAGGGGGAGGAAGAAAGGGAGTAAATGGGCACCAGGGACTGAAATGGAGCAAACCAAGTTTCATGTGTGTATGATTTTGTCAAAATTAAACCAACTACTATGTATATCTATAATGCTCTAATAAAAAAGTAAATAGATTTTTTTAAAGTAAAATGGCATGATATACTCCCTTATGTTTGCTTATTTTTAAAATTTTGTTTTCTCATTGTATAGGCATCTGTGAGTTTCTGGTATTTATATATGAAGGAGGTATCTCTGCAACATCAGTTATCTTCTAAAAGATGTCTGTAAACCGTGACATCCTTTGATAATTTTGCCTTCAGAAACTCCAAGCTTCTAGCTGCCTCAAAAAAAATATTTCTATATGAAATATTCTCTTCTCATTATGTATTTTCTATCCACAGGTTTTCATACCACTTTGTAAAACAGGTTCTTTGGAAGTGCATTGAATAGTTGCCTGATAGGTTAAACTTACTATTATGGCCAACAATTATGGGGAAAAATTAGAAAATTGTGTAAGGGAATGCTTATATAGGTTTTGTCAGATCTTTTTATAAGCCTTGAGGAATGACTAAGTCTGGGCATGGAATTACCCCCCCCCTCAAAATGTTAGTATATAACTTGTAGTTAGTCAAAATAGTAGCATCTTGATTGTACACAAAAATCAAAAAATTAAATAAAAAGAAAAAAAGTAGTAGTATCTTGAAATCAACTATGACACAGTTATTTGGAGAATAAAATTTGATTCACTCTCCAGCTGATTCTTGTCAGTCAGAGATTCTGAAAGCAAGCTCCCAACCTGACAAGAAGCTTTGTACCAATTAACGGTGAGCCCAAGTTTAGGAACAAGGGCAAGGAATGAGTGTCCTAGGCTCTCACTGGACAGTGGACTTTACATGTAATAGAACTTTAGAAGGCAAAGGAAGATCCGCCCTAACCACAAATTCCTGAACCCATCAGTATTTGTCACCATCAAGAAATAAACTGGGCCAAGAGTGGTGGTGTTTACCCTGGAAAGAGTTAGTGGCTTAGGTATCAAGGTAACTTCCTAATTTCTATCCTGAAACCAACCCTGGAAATAATTGAGGGAGGAACTCTACTTGACTTGTGGCAAATATTTCCGGTCTTGTCCTAACGAACTCTTGCCATTTAAAATGGACTCCCTAGAGTAGCTGCTCCACATCACTGGGAACTTGTTAGAAATGCAGTATTTCAGGACTCTTATTAGACCATTCAAATTAAAATCTGAATGTAACAGGTGCCAGAATACATGGAAAGTCTGACAGTGCACTACAGGCTCACACCCACCCACGTGAGTACACACACACACACACACACACACACACTCACATACACGGAATTTTTGAAAGTCTGAGCAATGCTAAGTCCACTGACCTTTAGGGTAAGGAATGGTCCAGGTACGAGGACTGTGGGTTCTATCATCTCCTTGCAGATGTCATCTACCCCCCACGTTCAATGCTGAGACATTAAGCAGTGCCCTGCCTCCCAGGTCACCTGGAGAGATAAAAGGCAGAGTGGCTGGCTGAGGGGCTTTCTGAGATCTGCAGGGGATCAGCTGTAAATCCGAGGGCACGCTGGAGGTTGGGGACACTCTCATTCTCATTGCTTTTCTCTTTACTTTTGTCTGGATAAACAGAGGATTTGGGTCTCTTGGGCTGTCAATCCAACTTCTTCAACAAGCACCAAATTTTTAAAAAAGTAAGAAAGAGAGGGCAGGAATGAAGTGGATAAGAGTCAAAGCAAATATCAGACAAAGTAAACTGAGTGGTATATATACTGCAATAAAAGGAAAGAACTCTGGAGGAGGAAAATGGATTTTGCAGGTTTAAAATGGAGAGTTCCTGAATGGTGGTGCTTGTGATCTAAGCTGTCAAAATAAAAGTGGTATTTTTCGGCTTTGGTTTCTGAGACTTAACCCTTTTTTATTAGATAGCTATTGATGTGGCAGGTGATCTCTTTTATTTTATTATGGATCCGTTAGCATTTTTCTTACATCCTGATAATGAGTTTTATAATTATGACAGATAGAAAGGAGGGCTTCCAAAATTCATTCATCAATTAATATTGCCTTCTTTGATATACAGTAAAATAAAAATACTTGTTAAATCAGATTAGTAGAAATAGATTGTATTCCAGAGCTCAGTGATTTTCATGTTTTCTTATGCTCCAAGATGCTTTATTTAATGTTAATTCTCTCCTTTCCTCCGATCCCTTCAACTATTCCTTCACGTGGCACCCCTGTGGCCTGTCCCCTGGACACAGACGAAAGAGCTATTACGTAACATTATGCCTGGTGTTTGCATGAACACTTTTCTCAATGAACTGGAGAAATATGGATTCTGACAATGGCAAACTGGGATCTTGTTTAAAGAGATTCCTGAGTTATAAATCATTCTGGGCAAACAGCTACCGAATGATTCTTCAGCATTAAAACATTAAAGTCCTCTAATTCCATGATGTTTAATTGTTTAATTCTTCAGAACTCTAGTTCCCTGTTGAACGGGAACGTCCTACTGGAGAAAGGAGGGTGGGTGCGGGGCGCAGAGGTCTTACGCCGGGAGCCAGTTCAGAGACAGACTCAAATTTTATTACAGAATTACACAGTTTATATAGCATATGGTAGCCAATCACCATCTGTTAAGCTCTTGTGACTTCCTTGTGCCAAGCTCATGATCATACCATATAAGGGACAAGGAAGTGCCAGGGCCTGGGCCCTGGATGTTCGGGCCCTGGATTCTTGGGCCCTGGCTGGACCCTGGCTGGGCCCTGGATGCACATAACCAATCAGCAGTTAGCAAGCTTTCCTGATATCCTTGTGCTAGGCTCCTGATTAAACCTTATCAGGGAAGAGGAAGTGCTTGGGCTCTGGATGTTCACAGAGAGCACAATTCACAGCACAGATCTGTCTATGCTTCTGAGAGAAGCAGGTTTTCTTGTTCCATAATTACACTCCTTTCTGTGATGCAAACCACATTGCCTTAGGTATTCCTACAGTTCCCCACAGGTGAAAAAGGAGAAAAAGGAGCAGAGGCATTTTTTAAAAACTTTTCTATGAAGACTCGTTTTCCTAGAGGGGGTCGGAGCTGTTGAACTTTTACCTAAAAAATATCTGGATTTCAATCAGGAGACCGGTAGAGATCAATGGCATTTTGTCCACGAGATTGCCCAAGACTAAGCTCTAGAAAGACCTTTCCTTCTGCTTCTGGGCAAGTGTTATTTCCCTCCACTTCCACTCTTTCCCTCTGCTTTTCCTTTCCAAATATCCTCCCCCACCTTGCAAGACTGCAAATGTACAACCCAAAGGGACCAATGCTTCAAGGTTAAGGCAGTCAGTCTTGACATTCTTCTTGAAAAACTATCCATCTCTCTGCAGGAACAATGGGTGCTGGTCAGGCGCCAAATGTTCCTGTGGCCACAGAGCCTGCTTATTTTTTGTTTCTTCTTTTTTCTCCCCATGAAAATGGATTTTTTTTTCTAGAGACCATTTATCATTGTTGGCTCAGAAATACAATAAGGAATGTAAACTATATAAGGATGCTGCAGGAAATAAATGTTTGCTTTCTTCTTTACCAAAAATGCATGGAAATCTCCCAAATACAGAGATCCAGAACTACCGAGGAGCACACAAAAGGCACATGAATAAGAGCTCACCATCCTATTAATGAAAGAAATTAAAATTTCGTAAAACCAGGATTCTCAGATTATTTTATCAATACATCCATTGGGCATGTTAAAATGCAGATTCTAATTTAGAAGCCTTCTGTGGGGACTGGAGATTCTGTATTTCAAGAACGCTCCTAGATGATGCTGATGCTGTAGGTCAGGTGACCACAGGGTAAGTAGCCAGGTCTCAGATGCAGGGGAGGATCGAATCCTGGAGAATTCTGGAGTGGAAAGCTCTCCACAGGGAAAGTCAAGGTAGCTTTGCTACTCCCAGTGTGATCTGAACAGGGACAGCGGCACCCTGCCAAACCAGATGGGAGTCTGAGGTCGAATTATTCCTCATATTTTAAACAAGGTGGGAAATATTAATAAAATCTCTACAATTAACAAATTATGACTTATAAATCTCTGCCATTCACTCTGTTCCTATGCTACCCTGTACCGCACAAACCTGGATGGTTTTTGCAGGGAAGCAAAGCACAGGTGTGAGTTTTCAGCTCAAGAAAACAAGCATTCCTATAACATGACAGAGGAAGGTGCTAAAACATACCACAGTCCCATCTGCATTATTTTTAAAAATATTTTTTATATCATGTATGTTTTTGCTTTCATTTTGATTTTTTAAACTATTGCATTAAAATATTATTTCTTTTTATTGCTGAGTATTTTGTGCATCCTTACACTTTTTGCTCCTTGCCAGCACCTCGCTTAGCTCATCCTGATTCCAGCCCTTATCAGCCATATTAGAATCACTCATCATCAGGGACCTCCTCACAAAGACAGGGACCTCATGCGCCCCATCCCAGGCCCACTGAGTCAGAATCCACATTGAGACAAGATCTGGGATGATTAGTGTGCACATTAAAAGTGGAGAAGTGTCCGCAAGAGGCCAGGCTTTTCAAACTGGAGTCGTCTCAGTCTGTCTCACGGTGTCTAGAAGACTTTCGTTTGACATGAAATGATCAGGGCTCAGATTCTATGAGTTTCTAAAGTGAAGATGGTCCTAAATTTCCTCTAGATTTGCAAAGCATAGATGGAGTGTATGTATATTCAACTATCTTTTAAAATCAGCCATGGGAGCACGCTCCATTTAAAAATTACATCTGAGCCGAAATAGACTTCAATAAATAAAGGTGGTTTTTATAATAAGCAAGCTAGTCCCAGAAAAATCATAAAGTAACTAGAATAGTTTTCATTTGGATTCTCTTTCTTTATTTAATTTATCTCATCATGAGGGATGAGATAAACAACAAAAAAAAATTCCCCATTCTGCGATGCTCTCTCCCTCTTGACTGTGTCTTTGAGGAGAATTCTGAAAGGCGTCAAATGAATCCATTTTAGTACAATCTTGGAATGCAATGAAAATGGAAAATGACACAATTATCTTTTCTTTATCAATGATTGCAGGCCAGTTTGTGAAGACATTAAATTAAGTCTATCTTTGGGGAGTTCAAACCTTACTCTACCAATCGTGCTGCCCTGATGGGAGAGGAAGCAAATACTTTAGTAGCAGAAGAATCAAGTAGACGTTTACAGAGTGTTTTTACCAGAAACGTGGTGGGTTTGGGTTTGTGGATGCAAAGATGAGTTGCATTTTTTTTTTTTACTCCACTATCTTTTATATTTCATTTTCATAAAAAAAAAAAAAAGTTTTCCACCATGGGATAGGCAGTGCATCTTTAGGTTGACTTTTCTTTAAATCTCTTCCTTACAAGGAGGCTATATTTAATGCAACACGGAGCTGGGTGATGGGTTGTACTGTTTGGACTATGATGTGCTGTTTGGGGAGTAAGAAGATGAAGAACTATTTTCTAGTTTGTTATGGAGAGCAGAAAATGAATAAAAATTTAGCTATTTTGTGGTTAATTTGATAACCAGTGGCTTCAGAGATTCTCAGCGGAAGCAATATTAAATGTAGCATGAATTTGAAAATGTATGGTGCCAGTTTTGTTTGTCACAGTGGGAGACGCTGTGACATTGAGAACACTGGGTCAAGGATGCTGAAAGCCTGTGTGTAGGGAGCAGTGGCACTCAAGGCAGAACTGTCCCTCCCTGTGGCAGATGGACCCTCAGGTGGCTCCCAGACCTCTTGCCTTTGGTGTTCATGTTCTTGTGTGATCCCCACCCCTTGAGTGTGGGAGGGACATGGGATGTGCCTGCAACCAGAATCATATGGCAGAAATGGCAGAGTGCATGTGATTAGGTGTCTGCGATCATGGTATGAAGGACTGCAGTGTCTGTTTTTGTTGGGCGTTCTTCCTTGCTAGCTGGTGGGAGCTAGCTACCATTGTGCTGGGTACCCTTATAAAAAAGGACAAAGGGAGCTTGTTTGTCCTTCTGCTATGTGAGGACACAGTAAGAAGAACCAGGAGATTGTCCTTACCAGATTTTGCATCTTCTAGCACCTTGATCTTGGACATCCAGCTTCCAGAATTATGAGAAAGAAACCTCTGCTGTTTATAAGCCACCTGGCTTATTGTATTTTGTTACTGACAGTACATATTCTCCAGCTCCTTTTCCACTGACAGGCACATGGCAAGACCTGGAGCAGCCTCCTGGAGCACAGAGAGGGGGGCCTAGTGGGCTGCATGGGCCAATGAGGTGCATGGAGCCAATAGTTCCTGCCCCTTCCCGGCTATTCACCCACTGATGCCTGGTTAGCAGCTTGGAGCAGGTACTCACCTAACTTAACTCCTGCCCCCCACGGAAACTGGAAGATGGGGACTTTGTTTTCTTTGCTGATTTTCAAAGAGATGGCTCCTCGGTTCTGAGAAAGACAGCCCTGGGTCTGTTTAGTTTTTTGAAAGATTTTTATGTTTTTCAAAAACAGAAAGGACTTACAAGTTTTCTAACGCTCTAAGAAAAGAAGAGTAAGAAGTTTTTCTCTTACTTTAAACAGGGAAAATTAAGCCTTTATTTAAATCTTTTTAGTTGTAGATGGACAAAATACCTTATTTTATGTATGTATGTATGTATGTATGTATGTATCTATCTATCTATCTATCTATCTATCTATCTATCATCTTTCTATTTATATGTGGTGCTGAGGATTGAACCTGTGCCTCACACATGCTAGGCAAGTGCTCTATCACTGAGCTACAACCTCAGTCCCAAGCCCTTTATTTTTTTTATGTATTTGCCCTCATACCTGTTATATTTTAGGAGGCCAGAATCAACCCTCCTTCCTCACAGAAGACTTTCTTTCACGATGATACGGGTTGACAAAATACCCTGCTTGTCTTGGTGGGACCAGCCTGTTCCCTTTCTGGAAAGGGCCTGGAGAACCTGGAGATGAGTTACTGATGGGCTTTGCATGGGTGGATGTGGGGATGGGGAATGTGTTAAAAGGGGGCTCAGACAGAGTGAAGAGTACCTTGAAGGAGATTTCCAAAGTAAAGAGATTGAAAGGGACTCTGTTGTTTATTGTAGTTGAAATTTCTTTATTTTATAAAATATGGCAGGCATTTATATGATAAATAACAGTATCATTGCAAATTTAGGCAAATAGTTGAGGACTATCCGGGTGTTATGGTTTGGCTCTGAAAAGTGCCCCCAAAGCTCGTGTGTTGGACGCATGGCCAGGAAATGCAGCAACATTTGGAGGGGAAGTGGTCGGATGGTGAGGGACCTGACCTCATCAGTGATTGATCCATTTTATGGATTCGTAATCTGAATGGACCTCCTGGGAGGTGGAGAAAACAAAAGCAGATGGATCACAGCTGGAACAAGCAGGTCACAGAGGGCTTGCCCTTGGGGACTGTCTCTGCCCCTGGCCCTTCTCTCCTGCTTCCTGGCTGCCATGAGCTGAGCAGTTTTCCTCCGCTGTGCCCCTTCGCCAAGATCTGCCTGCCATGGAGCCAGCCAGCTGTCGATGCCACCTCTGAAACCATCAGCCAGGATAAACCTTTAGAGTAGTTCTTGTCAGTTATTTTGGTCACAGTGATGAAAAGGTGACTAACACACAAGGGGTCTGACAAGCTCTCAGCATCGCATAGCCCAAGGCACCCCCAAAACATAGCCAATGGCATCACTGACAGAGCCAGGCCCAAAGGTGCACCAAGGACTCGCGGGGCTCCCCAAGACCTCTCGACTCAGAGTCTTCACAGTCCCCCTCCTCCCCGTGGAAAATGCCTCAGACCTCAGGAATACTTTTCCCCTCGAGTCTTTTATGATCATGGTAACAAACATATTTGGATGAGATGTTAATTTGTATTATCTAATGTAATCCTGATAGCAGGTCTAATTTATAGATAAAAACACTGAGACTGAGAAACTTGAGTCTCTTGCTCAAGATCACACAGTTAAGACAGAGTCTGGACAAAACTCAGGCAAGGAGGCAGGATTAGAGTTCCCTGGTGACTGACTGCAAGCATCTATCCCAGCCCTACCTAGAAAATGGAGGCTCTCTTAGGTACCAGCTAGCTCCAATAGTTTTTAGACTATGATCTGTTAATGGCTCAGCAAACCAATTTTACTGGCTCTCAAACCACATGCATCAAAAATAAAATAAAATAGCCGGGCATGGTGGTGCACACCTGTAATCCCAGTGACTCAGGAGGCTGAGGCAGGAGGATCAAGAATTCAAAGCCAGTCTCAGCAAGGGCAAGGCACTAAGCAACTCAGTGAGACTCTGTCTCTAAATAAAATACAAAATAAGGGTGGGTATGTGGCTCAGTGACCAAGTGCCCCTGGGTTCAATCCCTGGTTCCAAAACATAAATAAATAAGTAAATAAATAAATAAATAAATAAACAAATAAATATAAAGTGATATGGACTAAAATACAAAATATCAGCATTTTACTCCAAAAAATGATCATAAGTCTGTGGAGGCCATAGCACATTATATACATTTTTATTTGTCAATTTAAAAAGTGAAAACTATTTTAAACATTTAAACTAATATCAGAGTAAGCACATGTAGAAACTGTATTTGTTAGAGAAAACTTAATCCAATGATGTATGTATGAAACAAAATTGTTCATGGGAAGAATTTAACTTCTAAATCTGGAAAGGCCCTAATATACACCACACTGACATCTTACAGATGAGGAGACTGAGGCCCAGGGAGGGACAGTGGTTCGAGGTCAGACAACTAAGGAAGAGCAAGTCTCTGAATGGAACCCAGGCACTTCTCTTTTACCAGGCTTGTGCCCTCTGTCTTTTTGCCCTCCCTTTCCTCCCTTCCTAATGGAGCACAGGCAGCTTAACATTTCATCTTCAGTCAGCCTTGGGTTGTGGCTTAACAGGGCTTAGCTTTCAGAATGGCAATGAATCCTGTTTGTTTTGAAAAGCAGGCTAAACTGAACAGGTGAGAGGATATTGGATAAATGTCTCCCAGGATCAGGGCAAATGCAGGGAGCTTGTTTGTGAAGCTCCTTGGGGGAGGTGGGAATTCAGAACTCCAGGTGGCCCTGAGAAGAAGCTGAAATTTCCTTTCTGCAGGGCCCTCTATGGGGGGCAAGAGGGGGCTATGCTCAGGGGAAGAAGTGCAGAATACCAGTCCACCTTTGCTGGAGAAATCCAGCCTTTGCAAAGGGCACCTTGGGGATTGCCAGGCCCAGAAATGGAAGGCCCAGACCATTGCTTTGCAGAAGGGAGGTTTGAGAACTTCAGATTTGAGTCTCCTAATGTGGTGGACACAGCCTGGGTCGTGTCACAGAGCAGTTCCGTGTCTTGGTTCATCATTTGTTAAATAGAGATAAATCTACTTCGTCATCTTGCCATCTGCATGGGAGGGTTGGTTAGGTACAATATGAAGGTGATTTGGGCTATGTATTTTTACAACTGAAAAAATAAGGAAGGGAGGTGGGAGGGGGGAAGCATGCAAAAGGCAAATATTGTTGATTAAGGTCAGGTTCCAAGCATCTCAATTACATGGCACATGTTATTTTCTCCAGTTGTAAAATCCAAGATTGCATCCATCAGTGATGTTTTTATCTTAATACGAAACTGTTTTATTTTATATGAATATAAAACTTCAAATGAAAGAGCTTCTCATGACCAAAGCTGGAAAAATTTGAGCCAAAATATAAAGAAATATTAGAATATAACTGAAAGTATTTAAAAAACCCCATGAGTCATATTCACATAAATGAAAGCTCAAATAAATGACTGAATAAATCAATAAACATAGAAACAGGCATAAAAATAAAACAAATCCATGCAGAATCCCGTATCACTATGTGCTCTATTCTGCCTCCAAGGAGAGAGTTAACTTTCGGAACTCTTTCCTGTGGGCGACTCAGAGGCACTTCCTAACCAAAGAGTACAGTGTGGGGGAGAGAGAAATTGCAACTTCATGGTGGAAACTGAAAGTCACAGTCTCACCAGGTGACCAGGATCGACAGGGATGACTTGCATGTACCCTTGGCAGCATGTGATGAGAACGTCAGCTTTACTTCTTCAGTCTTCCAAACTCACGGGCACAGGCTTGTCACAAGAGCAACTTCAGACAAATTCCAATGGAGGAACATTTTACAAGACACCTGACCAATGCTCCTTAAATCTGTCAAGGTCAACATACTGAGGAGACTGAGAAACTGTCACAGCCAAGAGCAGCCTAAGGAGACAGGAGGAGTAAATGCAACCTCAATCCTAGATTAGACAAAAGTGCCTAAGATGAAGCCTAAGGGACTCTGAATATATTATAGACTTCAGTTAATAGCAAACAACATTTGTTCATTAATTGTGACAAATATACCATAGTAATGTCACAGGGTTGGGGCCTTTTGGGAAACTGAGGCAGCACGAATATCCCCTTTGAACTCTGATTCCTGTGATCAAGTCAGAAAGATTTCAGACAGGTCACTCAGAGTAATAGGCAAAAGTTTACTGAAGGAATAGGAAAAGGAAAGGGGACACTCTCAAGGGAGAGAGTGGGTCCTCACAGAGAGGAGAGGGACAATGTGCCTTTGCTGCACTCCTGTTTTATTTGGGATCCCAGAGAAGTTTCCAGAGAGTCCTGCCCATGTCTATGTCCTGACTTTTGACTGACAGCAAGATGACATTTGACTTTCAAGTCCCCGGTGCCATGACAGCTGTAGGTTACTTTGATCTATGTTTACCTGTTGTACTGGATTTTTTTGGGGGGTGGGGGTGGGGGGGCAGAGCTGGGGATTGAACCCAGCTCTACCACTGAGCCACATCCCCAGCCCTATTTTCTATTTTATTTAGAGACAGGGTCTCACTGAGTTGCTTAGGGCCTTGGTAAGTTGCTGAAGCTGGCATTGGACTCTCCATCCTCCTGCCTCAGCTACTGGAGCCGCTGGGATTACAGGCATGTGCAACCATGCCTGGCCCTAATTGAATTCTTAATGACAAATTCTTTTTGATTTTATGCTTAGGAGAAATTATCCTTATCTCCCTGAGTTTCAGGATCCAGTCTGTGAAAAGGGTCACAAAACTGTCCCCTTTCAGGGTAACTTGGGTTCCTCGTTCCTCTTATTGACATTATCTTGGGTCTGAACTTCTCCTGCAGCTAATAGGTACTTTGCTGAGGATTGTGACATATCCTGTCCACTCAGGTCAGACAGGGTTGCAGGTGAATCATTTCTTGGAAAAGAAAGCATGTGTAGGTCAGCACAGTGGGTCCATTTTTTAGAATGTTTCCTAACCTCCACCATTCACATCTGTCTGTCCCCCATCACTAATACACAGTAGTAATAAGAGAAATTGGGAGGCATATGGGCGGTCTCCCTCTGTCCTGACTTCTTCCATATTCTAAAATGATTCTTAAATTTCAGATGAATTTCAGCAAACATATATGGCATGCAGTTCATGTTCCTGCTCTTGAAATCTTTGAAATGTTGAGGGGCATCCTGGGGTGTGAGGAGACACATATAGAATGATGGAAATTCTGGTGGTGTAAATGCTCAGACAAGGGAGACAGGCTGAGGGAAAGTACTGCACTTGGCTATGTTGAAAATTTCCCTCTAATACTTTCCTTGTACTCTCTCTCTTCTTTAAGTGGGTGAGTGGTGGTTCTCTGAGCAAAAGCTTGTTGCAGGGTGTATCTAGTTTTGAACATGCTGAATTCAAAGTCCTTGAGAGATACAGCCAAGTGTATGAAATTGAGTCTGGTGTCTGTCCTGCCAGGGACTTAGCACCATCAGGCTTTCCAGGGTCACTGAGACTGCAGATGATGCAGAAGCATATGATAACTCTCATGTGTTTTAGTCAACTTTCCTTTGCTGCTGTGACTAAAAGAATCTGATGCACAATTATAGAGGAGGCAAGGTTTATTTGAGGGCTCACGGTTTCAGAGGTCTTAATTCATAGAAGGCTGGCTCCATTCCTCAAGGCTCGAGGTGAGGCAGAATAGCATGGCAGAGGGAAGCTGCTCACATCATCATGAAGCAGAGAGAGACTCCACTCTCCAGATACAAATATATACCCCATAGCCATGCCCCAATTCCCACCTCCTCCAGCCACACCCTACCACTTCAATTAATTCCATCTGGGATTTATTTACTGATTGGGTTTAGACTCTTACCACCCAATCATTTCTCCTCCGAACCATCCTGAATGGTCTCACATGTGAGCTCTTGGGAGACACCTCACATTCCAACCATAACATCATGCTAAGAGGAGAGTATAAATAAGTGAGTCATAATGCAATCTTCACAGGACCAGAGTGTTAGGTGTGACAAACTCCCTGAAACTGGAGCAAATTGTATTGACTTTCTGAGCCTCAATTTCCTAATCAATGAAATGGGGACAGCAATACTTCTGGTCCTCTCTAGCTTTCAGGTTGGATGGGGGGATTGGAGGATGTAATATGTGTCTTTTCTAATCTATGAAGAACTACAGAGATTTAAGATAGCCAGAGTGGCTGAAGAAATTGATTTCAAAAGAGACACCTCTAAGAGCTTAGTTCTCTTGAGGCTTTGGTTTAACTGACTGTCACTGCTTTTGTGGAAGATGCAAGTTCTAAATATCACAGTGATTTGCATCCTCTCTGGGGAAGTTTTTGAAGGCCTTGGACTCTGGGCTCAAGAACAACTTTGTTTCGTAATATGTTGAAAAGATTGTGTTTTCCATCAGCTGTTAGCACTACTGCAAGAGAAATCTAGCAATGATTTTTGACATTTTTCCTGTTCATTCATATTCCTTGTCAGAATTATTTTCAGTTTGTAAATTTTTCTAATGAGTGGCCTGCTCAAAGTCTATCTGCTTTATTAGCCTGGTATGATGGGATGCAGAGCGATTGGTGGGGAAACCAATGCAGTTCTAATTGCAGAAGTGATGCAATTGGAATATTTTCAAGTTGGGTGATAATTAAGGAAATATAGAAGAATAGGCCATACCAGGGGTTTGAGTCCTCACTTTCACACCGTGACTTGGCAGGGCTTCCTCTTCCCTCCCTCCCTCTTCCTTCCTGGAAGTGAACCCAGGGCCTTCCACATGAAAGGCATGCTCAGCCATTGAACTGCACCCCAACCCCTGCGGGGCTTTCTTCTCAGTTAACATAACTGCACATGCTCTGCAGGTATGAACTTGACTGTCTCCTGACCATGGATTTTCCCCCTCACTATTAACCTTTTCAAAGTTTCCAGCCCTGGAATTAAGTGCTGCTCTCTGAGATCCATTAAGAGGCAGTGTAGTCTTTGACTTACTCATGTTTAAAATTCTCTTCCTTTTGCCCGAAGCCCATGCACTGCCCTGCAACCTCACAAATTCCAACAAAGGTTGTGGAAAAAGCAGAACATAGCGCTGTAATGAAAAGTGGCCCTTCCCTCCTTCACTGCACACAGATCATCCGCTTTCTCAATTCGTAACCCGCCGTGGGCTGGTTAGCTTTTTGAGTGACTGGCAGCTTCAAGCGCTCTCTGAAGTACATTTAGAGCAGCCCCCCATGTGGCAATGGTAATCTGCCTTTTGAAAATTCTTTTGATTTTTTTTTGAAGAAAAAAATGTGAATAAGAAGAGAATGAAAGTGAATGAAATGGAATTAAGTTTGAAGCCAGATCTTTTAGGGTTGTTCAGTGCAGAAAAATGTTGATCATGACATGTCTCTCTTAGGGAAGAAAGGTTGATCGGTTTTGGAGTCAAGAGGGAGGTGAGCTCCAGAAGAGAAGATTCCTCAGTTCATCTGAAGGGAGTTGGGGGCAACAGAAGGGAATAATTTCAGTAAGAATTTTATCCAGTAACTGGTGGGATCAGTTACTTCGAGTATTTTCTCACCCTTAATCGTGACTATCTTTGCCAATTTTAAACATTTTCAAGTGACAGATGATCTTGAACCATGATCCCAGGTAAAACAGTTCTAGCTTGAATCCACACCTACCAGGGAAGGGCTCTGGGATCTCAGGCATGGGGGGTAATGTTCTGAGGCTATTCATCTTCATGAACGAGGCTATTGATTTGTGTCTCCAAGAGCTGTTCAGAAGAAAAAAATATGAAATATCTGTGGGGAGGCTTTTATAAATCAATACAAAAATGTGTGTCGTCGTTACCCGGTCCTCTCACGTTCAGACCTGACCAAACAATAGTTGTAAGTGCTCAAAGAAGCCACGTTTAAGTGAAGGCAAATCCAAATCAACCCTGCTATGGGTTGAATGGCGCCCCTGCCCTGTGGAGAAGCTTTACCCTCTTTTCTTATAAAGGTGACTTTTTAAAAAAATCAAGTTCTTTGCAAATGGTCAGGTACAGGTGATGCTATTAGAACTAGTCTAGTATAAACCGTGTCTTACAGGAAGGGGAAGTTCGGCTATAGAGAAGAAGTAGGCAGAGGGAAGATGATGGACAGACTCAAGGAGAATGCCAGAAGCTACATGCCAGGCCTGGAACGTGTTCTCTTTCGTGGCCTTCAGAAGAAACCAACCCTGTCAGTACATTAATTTCAGACTTGTGGTTTCCAGAAAAGTGAGACAGTGAATGTCTGTTGCTAAGGTCACCCAGCGTGTGGTCCTTGTTACAGCAGCCCCAGGAAGCTAATACCCACCCTCTGCCTCAGGGGGTTATTTGTCTGCTACCCTCATTGACGTCACTGGAATCTGAGCTGCGTGGGAACAGAGCCTCACTTTGTCTCCATCACAGCCCCTAGGACAGTGCTTGTGAAGCCCTGGCTGCAACACAATTCATATCTGTGGAATGAACTGTTACTGTTGGGCCCAGCACAGCAAGCAGCACATGCAGGGGTGGCCGAGTCCTGTTTTGACTGAATCAAATGAAGGGCACATCATTGCTGTGTGATAGTCTATTATCTTAATCGTAATCACAGATTTCCTCTGGAAAATTACTCCAGTCAACAAATAATACATGCCCAAATAATAGATGTACTTTGCTCCGATCTGCGAGTGTATCTGATGATTAGGATGGTCTTGCCATTCTTATATAATCAGAGTTGGATTATGAACACTTGAAACATAACTGGCATGCAATATGAATAATAAGCACTTGTGTTTAGATATTGCTTCTTCTCAAGGAAGCATATCACTTAGCTTTGGAAACCAGTACTTTGTAAGATCCATCACATTATCCTCGTGAGGTTCTGCAGGGGTTCTCTATTTCTCCCATAAGAAACATCCAAAAACTTAATGGCTTAAAACAGCATGGACTTCTTGTAGTTCTGGAGGTCAGGAGTCTGAAACGGTCTCATTGGGCTAAAATTAAGGGGGTGTGAAGGCTGAAGTCCCTGTGGAGGCTGAGAGGAGAATTTTTTGTCTTTTCCTGCATTTGGGGCAACTTTGTGGCTCCTGGCTTCTTCTGTCTTCAAAGCCAGCAATGGCCAGTCTTGCCCTCTCAGGGGGTCAGCTCTCTGGCTCTGGCATTTCTACTTGCTTCTTTCCCGGCTAAGGGGTCACCTTGGGATCCCTGAAAAATCCAGGATAATCTCTTTATTTTAAAGTCAGGTGAGTGACAAACTTAATGTCATCAGAAAACTTAATTTTCTTGGCATATACCATAACCTATTCACAGTTTCCAGAGATGGGATGTGGACATCTTTCTGGAGAGGACACTCCACTCACAATAGGGTAAGAGAGGACATCATTACCTTAATTTGCTGTCATTAAAGTAATGGTGTCCTCTCTTAGCATGCAACATTATCGTTGGGTGTTACAGGGTGTATTCTGTCCTGCTGATGTCGCACCCAAAATCCTACTCCAAGGGTTTCAAAATAGGTCTAAGAACTTTCCACAAGAATCTATTTTGTGAGATTTTAACAAACATTATATGAAAAACAGTGTTTCATGGTCAAATCACATTGGGAATGCGGATTAAACAAAGTACTGCCAAAACTTCTAAATGCCTTTGGTCCTTGGATTGTGGTTCTCCAGGAGGGAGACCACAGTATGCATGGTTCTCCAAATTTCTTTGGCCTTAGAAAGCTTATTATTGCAGAGCATTTGGGGGCACTAATGATCTGTGGAATTCTCGGACATTCTGGTTTAAAATAGTAATAAATTATTGCAGAAAATTAGAAGTTTCTGCAGCATGGAGCATCCGTAGGAAATTGACTTCTAGAATTCTCAACATTTTATTGCAATGGCAGTTACTTTAAAAAGTGAATCATCCTTTGAGGACTGAAAAAATAAATTTTCTACTTAGAAACCTTCACAGTAAGAGATTATTGCAGACTGGCTTGACATCCTCTTAATTCAATATGCTCTAAACTGAATTTATCATCTTCCACCTCCTTCTCCCCTATCTACCTTGCTATCGGGCTGCGTTATAGCTTCCCAAATTCATATGTGGAAGTCCTAAGTCCTAGTACCTTGGAAAGTGGCTGTATTTGGAGACGAAGTCTTTAAAGTGGTTATTAAGCTAAAATGAGGTCATCGGGGTGTTCCCTGATTCCATAGGACAGCCATTTTTATGAGGTGGGGACGCAGACACAGATGTGTACAGAGGGAAGACATAGGGGGACAATGGCATCTATGAGGAAGGGAGAGATGCCTCATAAGAGACTACTTGCTAGTACCTTGATGTCATAAAACAAATTTTGGTAAGTTACCTGGTCCATGGTACTCTGTTATACCAGCCTTAGGAAACCCATGTACTTACCTTAGCTTATTGCAAAGATATCACCCTTTATTTCTGTTTTTCTGCTATCCTTCTGATTTCTAAGCTTCAGTGTTTTTTCCTCTGTGTGTTTCTCAGGTTCATTTCGCTTCCACTCTATTGTGAATCTCCCATGCTCTCCTAGGTGGTCCTTACCCTTCATAACAGAATCATCCCCTACCCATGTTTTCCCCTGAGACCCATCAGTATCCTAATCAGCGCTGTCTTTTCTGTCAACCCTCCCTGCCTTCCCAGGGGGAATGTCATCGCCTTGTTCACTGCTTCAGCAGACAAAGGTGCCCCCTGCCCCTCATCTCATTAGTAAAAGTTCACAGACCTAAGTGGTCAGCCTATGTGCTTAGGGACACAGTGGGGTTTATTCCTGGGGCCTCCCTGTATTCACAGGGCTCTCTCTGCCAAGGGCACTCTCCTTCCCTCTTTTTTTAACTATCCATATCTTTACAGCGTGCTAGGGTTGGAATGCCTCCTCCAAACTCATGTTGAAGTTTCACGGCCACTATGACTATACTGGGAAGAGACCTGCAAGAGGCAATTAGGTCAGAGGATCCTCACCCTCATGAATAGATTCGTGCTATTACGGCCAGAGTGGGTTGGTTATTGTGGGAGTGGCTTTGATATAAAAGTGGGCCCTGTCCCTTTTGAGTCCTCTTGCTCCTGGACCCACCCTCCTCCTCTCCCCCTTTTCTCCTCCCCCTTCTGGTACAGTCTTGCCATGTGACACCCTCCACCATGCTGTGATGAGGCAAGAAGGCCTTCACCACATGCAGCCCTTGATCTTGAACTTCCCAGTCTCTAAGACTATGAGAAATAAATTTGTTAAAAGTTTCCAGTCGGTGGTATTTTGCTGTAGTAATAGAAAACAGACTAAGGTGTACCTTTGAAGCTTTGGCTCGTACCTCCCTGCTTCCTTTAAATTTTCCATCCCATGTTGATAATGCTTCCTGCTCTCCTTCCCCGCTTGGGTTTCCATGGAATGCTGGTTTTTCAATAAAAGCAAAGCTGGCTCCCCCAGGTTATCACAGAAAGAAAATGAAATGGTGGAACAAAGCGCCAGTCTCCTGCCTGGACCGGTTTCACTGAGATGAATCACCATGTCCTTGAGATTATTTTCAAATTCCCCTTTGCAGTCATGCTGGCATATTTGGTCCCAAAGTGGAAAGATAAATAAATATCTTATATAATGCCTGCACAGGTGTCTTACAGATTATTTGAAAGAATGAAATCTTCTAGGCAAATCAGCCTAAAGATGTAGGCAAATGCAGTTATAAACTATATATAGTTGGTCCCCCAGGGTTACAGACTACATAAGACAAGATGGGTCCTGGGGAAATCACAGACACTCCAGATGCTTCTTTTGCTGCCAAGTGGCATGATTCTACAGGAGAAATCTTGCTTTGATCCCTCTGATCAGTTACCTCAAAGTCCAGATCAAGGATGAGATACTGGGGTCGCTTCCTGCCCTCACAACTTTTGAAGACCTGTCTCTATCCACATGATTACACAGCAGTGATTTCTGCTCTCAGGAAAAGTCATGTGTTCTGTCTTCTGAGACACACGCTAACACTTGCAAAACCACAGAAAGGATGAAGCTACCCCCAAAGGAATGACCACAACGATCACAAGACCAGAGCTTGCAGCCCTAGTCATCAGTTGGTATTATAGGTGGTCTCCTGCCCTCAGCTGAGTATGGCAAAGAGAAAGACTTTCCCAAAAAGTAAGCAAGAGCTATTTTTACCAGTGTGACAAAAGTAGTTGAGCATTTCTATTATAATTTAATATAATAATGGATTAATTCACATATGTGAGTTATAAATGTTTATGTATATGTGTATATATATATGTGTAAAAAATATATTAAAATATTGTCGATGTAGTCTCATGGAATTATAATGAATTTAACAGAAGTCTAACAAGATAAAATTGAGAGAGAAGACCTCCTCCACTCTTTCTTTTAGCCACTATTGACTAGAAACCGTAAAGAAAATCTATTGTGCTGAGGGCAGATGTGCCCAGTGGTGTTTTCTGGGGCTGGGGAGAAGGCAGGTGTCTTGGAAGAGTTTATGTATTCGAACTATATGAAGTGGTGTTTTTTCTTCATTATTTTTAAATGAGGACATTTACATTGGGTAATATTATTTTCAGGATCTTAGAGTTCTACTCTGAACTGCAGATGAAATAAAACGGTAAGAACAGAAGTTAAAAGATGTTTAAAAAGCAGCATGGTGGGATTGAAACCTGCAGATTAAAGATGAAAAGTTTGCCAAAAAGATTATCAGGTGAGGCATCTACTGCCATACATGAAAGATGTTGCCGAGCACCGGATTTTTTTTTTTAGGAAGTGCTTGTTCTGGATAAGAAATTTGATATTCGCTTAGTAAACAGAATAATTAGTAAGGATTAAGGAAATATCCCCTGAAGTTTCTTGATTGATAACATTTACTTGGCATGAAGTTGAGTAGAAATAAAAGCTTATCAATATAACCATGCATGATTTTTGAATGAGGCACTGTTATTTGATCTTACTCCATCAAACTGAACTGACAGCCTGTCTGGATCTCAAAAACTACCTAAGTTAATTATAATGAAATTTATTGGTCTTAGATCTTGTGACTTCAGGGTAGCTTCATCTTTACTCAAGCAAGTCAGGGGAAAATGGGATCAATGCTTTTTGAACACCTACGTGGTTTTGCTCAGTTCCAGGAAGCCTTGTTTATGTTCTTTTTAATCCATTTACAGTTTAGTTGTGTGCCTTACAAAAGCATAGGGTGATGTGAATTAAAAAAGAAATGAAAATCTGGAGTCACAAAGATTTGGAGGAAAAATCTGGCTCTTCAAGGTGCGAGTTGGTAACTGAATAAACTCATCATAGCTTCCAAGTCCAAGTTACCTTCTTTATAGGAAACATTAACCCCTTTTCAGAGCTATTGTGAGGATTTCCCAAGGCAATTTAGCAAGATCGGTTCCCAGGACAGGCTGATGGTGATTATTATTGACACTGAATGAAAATTTCTTTAACACTTTATAGAAAGTTTTGTATATCTGAGTAGTGCACTGTATAGCAATAGGTCATAAAACGTTTGAAAGCTTCCCCATTTGGGACCTCCTCTCCTGCTCACCTTTCCCCTGGTAAAGTCTCACAGCTCAGGAGGTCTATCAGCTAAACGCAGGGAAAGAGGCCAGCTGCTGTGTAGACCAGGTGGAGATCAGCCTGTGTCCTGTGTGCATGGGCTCCCCCGGGGATAGAGTTTTTTCTCTTAGATACGCAGTGCAACTGGAAGACATAAGAAATGCTTGTCTGGCTAGAAAATAAGTTGCAAAATGAGACTGCCAAGGGTGTGGCTTATTTCTGCCAGGCAGCTGAAATAGATTACACTATACAGATGGGCTTTGGAGTGCATATCTTGTCCAGTGATAGGACATGAAGAGCAGTGTGAGCTGAACTTTTTCGACTGGTCAATCTCTTCTCTGTTTTGGATCCTGCAATAAAAATATACAGAACCTATTTTAAGGAACAAGAGGGAAATCAAGATCAAAATTGCATCTGTGTGGCTCAGGGGGCTGAGGCAGCAGGGCTGTGAGTTCAAAGTCAATCTCAGCAAATATGAGGCGCTAAGCAACTCAGTGAAACCCTGTCTCTAAATTAAATTCAAAATAGGGCTGGGATGAGACTCAGTGGTTGAGTGATCCTGAGTTCAATCCCTGGTGCCCCTGCAAAGACATTGCACCTGTACTTACTTTTTTCATCCTATGTAATATGAGTTTTAAAATATCACCCCTCCCATAAAATCCTCATGGTAGCCTTAGGATCTTTTTGTGATAGAATCACGTTGAAGTATTGGCAGACCAGAATGCAAAATGCTTCAATTATTTTAATTTTTGATCCCATTACTTTATTTATTCATTAATTTTGTATCCTGTCAATTTTCATTGAGTATCTCTCCTGTGTGGCATTTGTTCCAGATGAGATGGAGCCAGGTGTGAACACCTACCTTGTCCTACTCTCTTGCTATGTTTTGTGCCCCTTTTCTGTATCCTCTGGTGTTCACTGACTTCTTAGATGATGGAAGATCCCATGGTCCATCCTTGGACCTCCTGGATTCTTTATCTCTGCTCATACCTAGGTCAGGAGTTGGCTTTTCTTTTTTCTTTTTCCTGTAAAGGGTCAGATTCCTCTGTAAATTCTCAAAGGTCTTCTTTCTTTTACTTTGATCCTAATTATTAACCAATAAAAAAAATCTAAAAGTGCTTCCTGCCATTGCTGGAGCTAAGTCCCATGTCCTCCTTGTGGTTCCTAGGGTCCATGTGGTCTGCTTCTTCATCTCCCCTTGATCTTGTTTCCTGCTATTCTCACTGTCCATCACAGTGGCCTTACTCAGCCTGCCCGGTCCTTAGCCCCATGACACTTGCTTTTCCCTGGAATGTTCTTCCTTCAGACAATCACACACTCCTCTCTTCCTTCTTCAACAAGGTCTTCCCTTTATTCTACTCTAGATTTGCTTAAGAGACTGACATGCAAATATATTTACTTTCCATTTGCCTCCTCTACTACAATGCAAGCTTTGCAACTTAGGGACATCACCTTTTGATCATCATATTGTCCCTGTCCCTAAAGTAGAATGTAGCCCATAGAAGGCACTCAAAAAACATATGATGACTGTCCAGATAAATAAATTAATGGTCAAGGAAAGGGCAACATGTTCTTATTCCTTGTAAAGCTTACAGTTCAGTGAGGTTATTCAAAGAGGTAAATAGTCGAATACCTTTGATAAAAAATGGGACAGGGCTGGGGATATGGCTCAGTTGGTAGAGTGCTTGCCTTGCAAGCACAAGGCTCTGGGTTCAATGCCCAGCACTGAAAAAAAAAAAAAAAAAAAAAAAAAAAAAGAAAGGAGCAGGGAACCCTGGAACTCCCTAGACAGCCAGAGCAATCTTTCAGAGGAAGTTGAATCTTGATTGAGATCTTAATGGTGAATAGTAGTTAGCCATCTTATGCAAGGTATGTACCTCTGGGTGTGTTGGAGTGAAGAGAAGCAAGGGAAGCTGACCCAGGTACAACACTGAATGTGATTTTGGTCCTGCCTCTTTCACCTGAGTTGATACTTACTGCTAGTATTTTTACTAATTTTAAGCTAATCAAATTGTTTGACTGCCTTTGTAAAGTCTGATCTTGGGTTGCAATTGTCCCTGCCATGGCAGCAGTTATGAGTTAGAACTTACTGTTGGTAGCACACTGGGCTGTCCTGTCCTGAAGGGTTAAGTCATGGTTGCTGCTTGCTGTACCCTGGGGTTGAGATTCAGAGGTGAAGAGGACATAACTCCTTGCCCTCACCTTAATGAGTGATTTTTTCCTGGATCTTGAATCATTTTGGATCATTATGGCAACTTTTCAATGATGGGGGAAAAGCCTAAATTTTAATAAAAACAAGACAGATAAGATTAACCATCATTATCTCCCCTGGTCTTCCAGAAATGTGATTTAATCACATTTTTTACTTGGAAAATAAATGACCCAAGAATTTTCTTGAATTTAAATTTGCCAATGCTTTTAGAATGTCCACTTTTTCATTTCATGCTTTTGAAACCAGCAGGAATGTGAATTATTCCCATTTTACATGGGGCAAGTTGTCTTTCTTTTTCTTGCCAATGGTATCCCTTAGCACCTGTTTGAAAACTCATGAAGAATTAATTAACGAGACACCTCACATTGACAAGGTACCACATAATGCACCTGAAGTAGGGCTGCAACCATAATAATGCATTTCTCACAATAGATGGTGGTATTTTCAATAATTTCAGGAACTGTTTAAAACAGGGATTCACAGCTAGATCCAACAAGTCCATGCTACTCACTTTGAATACATGGTATGAGGATTGTAAATTGCACCAGGCCTTTAGATTTTACTTCTCACTTGCTCAAAGGGTATGAAGAATACTTCATGTTCAATATTTGGAATATTATATCATTCTTCCTATAAGTGACATCAACTCATGTGTCAGAGAGATAGATCCCAAACTAATCTCTAAAGAAAAAAAAATCAATTGGTATGAAATTGGAAAGGAGGTATATGTCTAATATATTGAAGCCAATAAAAATAAACTATGTTTTAAAAATGAGTTTTTCCTAATCATTTCTGTCTACTAATTTA
>JAJEJO010002726.1:54504-90340 GCA_020662805.1 Glaucomys volans | reverse complement strand
AATAGATTCCACGGAATTTTAGATAACACTTCTACTCTACTTCTCTAATTCATTTGTGGTCATGTTATAATCTAAATAATATTCTCTCAAAATTCAAATGTTGAAGGCTTAACCCTCAATATAATTGTAGACCAAAAGTGTTATAGTTTGGATATGAGGTGTCTCCCAAAAGCTCACGTGTGAGACAATGCAAGAGGGTTTGGAGGATAAATGATCAGTTCATAGCCTTAACTTAATCAGTGAATTAATCCCCAGATAGGGATTAACTGAGTGGTAACTGAGTGGAGGAGGTGGGAATTGGGGCTTGGCTTTGGGATAGAACTTTGTACCTGGCAAATGGAGACCTCTCTCTCGCTCTGCTTCCTGATCACTATGTGAGCTGCTTTCCTCTGCCACACTCTTCCACCATGATGTTTTGTCTGACCTTGAGCCCCAAGGAATGGAGCTGGCCTTCCATTGACTAAGACCTTTGAAACCATGAGCCTTCAAGTAAACATTTCCTTCTCTACAATTGTTCTGGTCAGATCTTTTAGTCACAGCAGCAAAAAGAAACTGACTAAAACAGAAGGTTTAAAGAGGTCAATTGAGGGTGTAGGATTCGTAGCCTTGTCGGAAGAGGAAGAGACTCCAGAAATCTCCGTCTCCACCAGGTGACTTTCTACAGGCCAGGAAGAGAGGGCTCATCAGACACCAACTCTGCCATTAGTAGGTTCTGGACTTCTAATCTCCAGAACTGTGAGAAAATAAACTTCTGCTGTTTAAGCTACTCAGTCTCACTGTGATATTTTGTTCTGACAGCCCTAGTCAGTGAATATTTGGGATACAGATCAAATACAAAACACAGGTCTTACTCTCCAGGATCCTATGTCACAGATTTAACACATATCCTTGAATATCCTTGATCTGAAATGCTGTTTTGGAGTTCAGAGTTTTCCAGATCTTGAAATGCATGCACAGCCTTTATTGCTCATGCCTCTTGTTATAGTTTGGATAGGTGGTGTCCTCCCAAAGCTCATGTGTTACCTTAGGAATGTTCAGAGGTGAAATGATTAGATAATGAAAGCTGTAACCTAATTGGGAGATTAATACATCTGATCGATTAATAACTTAGTAGGTTACTAGGTGATAACTATGGGCAGGTAAGGCATGGCTGGAGGGGGTGGGTCATTGGGGGTGTGCTATGGTAGTTATATTTTGACCCTGGCTCCTCACTCTTGCTCTTTGCTTCCTGGCTTCCATGAGTTGAGCAGCTTTCCTCCACCACACCCTTTGGCCTTGATGTTCAGCCACACCTCAGGTCCAGAGCTATAGAATCAGCTGGCCATGGGCTTAAACCTCAAAAGCATAAGCCCAAATAAACCTTGCTTCCTCCAAGTTGTTCTTGTCAGGTGACAGTGGTGACAAACTGGCTTGATGCTCAAAAAGTTTCAGAGTTTGGAGCATTCAGATTTTGAGGTTTTAGATCAGGGTTTTGAATTGATACCATATTTGAAGAGCAATATGCATTGCTTAGCATGTGCAAGGCCATGGATCAATCCCCAGTAGAGCAAAAGAAACAAAACAGTCACAGGTACATTTGTGAAGCACTAAAGCATGCCAGCTTTCTATTTATTTGGAAACATTTTTTATTTGTTGTAATTGGTTGTACATGACAGTAAAATGCATTTATATCTATTTCTATTAAAAGTGAAACTTCTGTATTGCTCTTGGAGTATTTTGAGATATGCCTGATTGGGGGAACATGGGCCATAGATAGGGCCATCAGTCACCTGGTTTTCCAAAGACTGAAAAGATTCTGGGATGTAGAACTTTTGGCGTTTAAACCAGGAATCTCCCAAACTGGGACTTATTGCACTCTACAAAACGAGGCCTGTGTTCTTGCTGTCAGGACCACTGTGCAAATGATTCTTGGCTCCTCCTTGGGAGGTGGGACTTGACATAAGAATCTTTCAGCCAGGGTCTGTCAGGGTTGAGCAATCACACCAGTAATTTTAACAGATGTGGTTTAGCACAAAGAATTGCTAATTAGATATAAGAAATTATTGACTAGAAAAGCAAAAAGGAAAAATTAGAAAGAATAGAATGAAAAAAGAAAAAAAAATGAGTATCTCATAAAATAGAAACTGGCAGGAAACAGGTACAGTTACCAAAGGAAGAGTTTGGAGTTATTAAAACTTAGATGTGGAAGGTGATTAAAGGAAGGACCACTGGCCTGGGTTGGATAACTGAGCAGGGAGTGCTGGCTGGCTGGATGGCTGGTACCGGCTCTGAGAGCGACAGTTAAGCTAGTTGTGCAGGTGTTGGAAAGACTGAGAGCTGGACCCAGTTGCCACTATCAGAGTGAAGTGCCCCTTCCAGGATGGAGAAGCACTGCAGGTGCAGGAGTCCATCCTAAGAACCATCTCTCTTTTCACCCTTGAAGCCTGGCAGTGTCCTTCAAGATTCTGCTTTGGAAAAATTCAACTGAGCAGCCAGCAAAGCAGGTATAGGTTCACATAGTTCCACTCCAGCATCACAAAGCAGAATAGAGGAGGTTCGGTTTGTAGTTGAGATACTAGGTTAGTAGTAGCTGGTCCCAGGGGTTGGGTGTGGGGGATTAATTAAGAGGAAGAGTGTTCAAAAGGTGCTGCAAAGCAGTGATTATGATAAACATCAACACAAAGAAACATCCGTCACAAAAGCCTGTGCACCTTACTCCAGGGGAGAAGGGTCAAGGTCCCTCAGCAGTAAGTTGAAAACCGCTCTGTGAGGTGAAGTTGGTTGGAAACTGAAGGGATACAGCAGGCACAAGACAACTGGAAACAGCTGATAACAAAACAGACAAGTTTTAAAAACCTAGTGCTATGGAGAACATTCTCTGCAGGAACAAGCAGCCTGTTTATTTCAATAACCATTAAAAGTAGCAGGGAGGGGAGAATGGAACCACTTTGGTACCAGGTTCTATGCTAATTTCTGTGTGACTCATGTTATTTAAATCATCAGCACAGTGTTATGATGGAGGTATTATCTGCCATTTTATTAAAGCAGAAACAAAGGCTTAATGAAATGAGCTAACAAGATCTCAATCTCATCACTAAGGCATTTGTGAAGCAAGTATTTCAACCCAGATTTGTCCATTTAATTCCATGGTATAATTGATGCTTATGACAACAGTCCTGAAACATCAAGGCTATAAATCTGTAACTTCCACTTCTGCTCCCAAAGAGTGGAAGCTGGCAGGTAACATGGGCAAAAATGGGGCCACCCTACATACAGAAATCAGGACAAGAAAGAAAACTACACCATCCAAGCTACAGAGGAGGAGTTTGTTTATTTATTTATTTATTTATTTATTTATTTATTTATTTATTTATTTATGTGTTTATGTGTTTATTTATTTATATCTGGGTCTGTGGTTATGAGATCCTTGACTGGGGAGTGACGTAATATGAATCCAATAGTCCCGAGGAAATAATTTTATTGAGGGCATCTTTTTAGATTGGAGGAGGTACCATATTTTAATTTTTTGCTCCCCTGTTAATTGGCAAGAGCCCAATCTTGGATTGCAAAGGAAGTAGAAACTAGAAAAGTAGAAGATTAGAATAACCCAGAGTAATAGGATCTAGGGACCCAGTTCCACCCCATTCACTGATGAGTTGGTTTCTCCATGATCTGGTCCAGTCCACCAAGCCGGGTGAATCTTCCATTAGTGGTTGGACAGCCCTGTGGCTGGAGTCCACAGGAGGCTGAGTGTGCAGTAGAAGCTGAGGGGAGTTTGGATTCAGAATGGGAAAGTTCAACGTTATGCATGTTGATTCCATTAAGAAAACAGGAAAGGCCTATCTTCCAGCCATGGATGTGGGTTTGTAAGTAAGATTTATCTACATGAAACACTGATGGAAGATGATAAAGTAGGTCACAAAAGGAGCCTTAACACATTGAAGAAAACTGAAGTCATAGCAAGTGTCTTTTCTAAATACGAAGTTACGATATTGATAAATCAATAATAGTAAATGTTTTGGAAAATTAATAAATATATGGAAATTAAGCAGCATGCTCCCAATCAACCAATAGGTCAAAGGAAAAATTAGAAAGAGAATTTAAAAATGTCTCAAAACAAATGAGAATGGACATGCAACATACACAGTTATGGAATGCAGCACAAACAACTAAGAGGGAAGTCTAAAGCAGTAACCACCAACATGGAAAAGAAGGAAGACTCCAATCAACCACCTCATGTTTTACCTCTGGAGACCAGAAAGGGAGGAGTAACTAAGTCCAAAGAGAAGGAAATAATACAGATCAGAGCGCAAATGAAGGAAATGCAGACTGCAGAAACTACTGGAAATACCAAGGAGGTTAGGCATTGGTGTTTTAAATGGGATAAACAAAATTAAAAAAATCCTTAGCCATTAGTGGTCTAAGGAAGAAAGAGAGAAGACTCAAGTAATAAATCAGAAATGAAAGAGGAAACTGATTTCACAGGAACGCAAAGTGACAATCATGAACAATCGTACACTAGCCAAGTGGAGGACCTAGAACGTGTGTGTTCCTGGACACACACAACCTATCAAGACCACGTCATGAAGAAGCAGAGAATCTCAACAAACTAGTGAGGAGACTGAATTACTAATAAAACACCACCCATCAAAGGAAAGTCCAGGGCCAGATAGCTTCACTGCTGAGTTCTACCAAGCATTTGAATAATTAATATCATTCCTTCTTAGACTTCCATAAAATTGACTAGGAGGGAATATTTCCAACTCATTTATGAGGCTAGCATTACCTTGATTCCAAAACCAGACAAGGATAATGCTAGGGAGAACTACAGGCCAATATTCCTGATGAACTCAGGTGCAAAATCCTCAACAAAATACAAGCAAATTGAGTTCAATGGTGCTTTGAAAGGATCGTTCACTGTAATCAAGGTGGTACACCCCTACAACACAAGGATGGTTCAATGCATAGCGATCAATAAATGGCAATACAGCACATCCACAGAATTAAGGACCAAGAGTATGCAAACTGTCATCTCATAGATGCAGGAGAGGTATTTGACAAAATTCAACATCCTGATAAAGAATTTGAATAGGCATAGGATAAGTATACTGCAACACAATGAAGACCATATAAGATAAGCCCATTGTTAACATCATGCTCAGTGGTGACAATTTGAAAGCTATTTCTGTAAGATCAAGAGCGAGATAAGGATGCTTACTCCTGCCACTTGTAGTCAACGGAACACTGGAAATCCCAGCTGGAGCAATTAGGCAAGAGAAAGAAATAGAAGGCATCCAAATTAGAAAGGAAGTTAAATTGTTCTTGTTTAAAATGACAAGATCTGATACATAGAAATGCCTAAGGACTGTCCTGAAACTGTTAGAATTAACAAACAAATTCAGTAAAATAGCAGGATACAAAAATCAATAGAACGAAAAGGGTAGAAATTCTACACGTTATAACAATGAACTATCAAAACAAAGAAAGAAAACAAGAAAACAATCCTATTCACAATAACCTCATAATAAAATATTTAGGAATAAATTTAATTAAGAAAACAAAAGGTCTATATGTTGAAAAATATAAACATTTATGAAAGAACCTGGAAAGCACACAAATAAGTGGAAAGCTACCTTGTGTTCATGAATTGGAAGAATTAATATTGTTAAGATAGCCACACTAACCAAAGAGACCTTCAGATTCAGTGAGATCTCTATCAAAATTTGATTGACCTTCTTTGTAGAAGAAAAGAAAAACAATGTAGATTTCACAGAACGACGAAACTCCTGAATAGCCAAAGCAACCATGAGCCAAAGAAGAAAGTGGAAGTCCTCACACTGCCTGATTTCAAAATCTGCTCTAAAATGATAGTGATCAAGACAGCATGGTTCTGGCATCAGAATAGACATAGAGACTCATGCAATAGGCTGTGGAAATACATTCACAAAATACAGTCCATGGTTCGTTAACCAGATGTCAAGAACTCACAATGGGGAAAAGAGAGTCTCTTAAATAAATTGGGCCAGAAAAACTATCTGTCTATGTGCAAAAGAATATTAGCACCACATCTCACCCACTTGTATTAAAATCAACTAAAATAGATGGATAACAAGCTTCAGTGTAAGTTCTGAAACTGCAACACTGCTCTAAGAAATAGGGAAAATACCCCGGGATATTTGTCTGGGCAATGACATCTTGTTATGATCCCAAAACACAGGCAACAGAAGCAAAAACAGACCAATAGGATTCCATCAAGCTGAAGGGCTTCTGCACAGCAAGGGAAAGAATTAACGGAGCACAGAGAGTGTTTGCAAGCAATGCAGACAATCAGGGTAATATCCAATGTAGATGAGGAATCCAGACAGCTAGGTAACAAGACAACCCATAACGAAACCTCATTAAAAATGGACATAACAATAACAAAACCTGATTTTAAAAATTGCCAGAAACAAATAACATAACCTGATAAAAATGGGCAAAGGACTTGAACAGACCTTTTTCTACAGAAGACATACAGGAACATAAATAAATACCCAGTCAGGGGCAAGGAAATTAAAACCACAATGACTGTCACCTTACCTTGTTAGAATGGCTCTTACCCTAAAAATAATAAAAATAAAAATAAACAACATACATGTTGGCACAGACATGGGGAGAAATAAGCCCTTGCACACCATTAGTGGGGATGTAAATTATTATAGCCATTTTGAGAAGAGTGCACAAGTTCCTTAAAAAGTGAAAAATAGAGGTGCTATATGATCCTGAAATCCTGCCACTGGGTATTCATGCAAAGGATGTGAAATCAGCATGTTGAGGAGGCATCTGAACCCCTGTGTTCTCTGCAGCAGGATTCACTCAGAGCCAAGACGTGCAATCAATCTAAGTGTCCATCGGTGATTGAATGTGTCAGGAGAATGTGATATCTATACACAGTAGAGCACGGTTCAGGCTCAAGAAGCAGCAAACCCTGTCCTTTCTGACAACGTAAATTAATTTGGAAGATGTTATGCTCAGTGAAATACACTAGGCACGGAAAGATGGATACCACATGATCTCCCCTATGTGGAATATAAAATGTCCAGTCCACAAAAACAGAGTAAAGTGGTGGCTAGCAGAGGCTGGGATGGGAGGGTTGGCAATTTGTTGCTCAAAGGGCATGGAATTTTAGTCAGGTTGGATAAATTCAGGACATCTATTGTCTTGTCCAGCATCAGCTTCCTCAGCAATATGGGCACTATTTTGGTTATCTGTATGTTTCCTTACTTTGTTTTAGTTCTAAATTTGTTCATAACTTGCTAAGATAGAGGGGTAAAATTTATCAACTCCTCTGAAATCTAAAGACAAACAAGAAAGCACATTAAATTTTCTTTTTTTCCCTGGATTTTATTTTGAGATGATTTTCTGTAAACTTATGATAGAGATAATAAAAAGAAAAAACAAAGAAATTAAAATGTTTTCTTTGTCTTTTCTGAACAACATACACAATCATGATTTTTTTTCCCCAATATTCTAACAAAGCCAGGATTGCAATGGAGCATTGTGAACTACTGGCCAAGCAAACACATTTTAAAAATATATATATTTAGTTGTAGATGGACATAATGCCTTTAATTTATTCATTTATTTTATTGCGGTACTGAGGATCGAACCCAGTATACATATGCTAGGCAAGTGCTCCACCCCATCCCAAGCCATTACAGCTACAGCCCCATCCCAAGCCATTACATTTGTTGTTGTTATTCTTTTTAGATGTCCTGACAGGAAAATGAATTTCTTTCTTTCTTTTTTCGGCACTGGGTTTGAACCCAGGGGTGCTTAACCATTGAGCCATGTCCCCAGCCATTTTTATTTTTTATGTTGAGACAGTGTCTCATTAGGTTGCTTATAGCCTTGCTGAATCTGGCTTCAAACCTGTGATCTTTCTGCTTCAGACTCCCAAGCCTCTAGGAAGTAGAGGGAATTTTTGACTTAATATATATATATATACATGTATATATATATATATATATGTACACACTCCATATACTCCATATATGTATATATATGGAGTATAACTTTGCACTCTTGTGGTTGTACATGATGTGGAGTTACGCTGGTTGCGTATTCAGGTATGAACATTGGAAAGTGATGTCTGATTCACTCTACTGTCTTTCCCCTTTCCAAACACTCCCTTCCCTTCATTCCATTTTGTCTAATCCAATGAACTTCTATTCTTCCCTTCTAGACCGCTTATTGTGTGTTAGCATCTGCACATTAGAGAGCACATTTGTCTTTTGGTTTTCTGGGATTGGCTTATTTCACTTTGCATGAAAGTCTCCACACACATAAATTTATTGGCAAAAGTCATAAAGTCATTCTTCTTTATAACTGAGTAATATTCCATTTGTATATATACCATATTTTCTTTTTTAAATTTTTTATTTTTACAGACTGAATTTTGATTCATTGTACACAAATGGGGTGCAACTTTTCTATGGTTGTACCCGATGTAGATTCACACCATTCATGTAATCATACAAGTACCTAGGGTAATGATTCTTTCTCATTCCACCATCTTTCATACCTCCATCCCTTTCCCTCTCTCATTTCCCTCTACATAATCAAAGTTCCTCCATTCTTCTCTTACCCCTCACCCCCTTCCCCTTTATGTATCATCATCCACATTCGGCCTTTGGTTTTTTGGGATTGGCTTATTTCACTTAGCATGATATTCTCCAACTCCATCCATTTACCTGCAACTGCCAAAATTTTATTCTTCTTTATGGATTAATAATAAATATTCCATTGTGTATATATACCACAATTTCTTTATCCATTCATCTGTTGACGGGTGTCTAGGTTGGTTCCACAATCTACCTATTGTGAATTGGGCTGCAATAAACATTGATGTGGCTGTGTCAGTGTAGTATGCAGATTTTCAGTCTTTTGGGTATAAACCAAGGAGTGGGATAACTGGGTCAAATGTTAGGTCCATTCCAAGTTTTCTGAGGAATCTCCATACTGCTTTCCAGAGTGGTGCACCAATTTGCAACTCCACCAGCAATGTACAAGTGTGCCTTTTTCCCCACATCCATGCCAACACCTATTATTGCTTGTGTTCTTCATAATAGCCATTATAATTGGAGTAAGATAAAATCTTAGGGTGGTTTTAATTTGCATTTCTCTTATTATTAGAGATGTTGAACACTTCTTCATATATTTGTTAATTGCCTCTACATCTTCTTCTGTAAAATGTCTGCTCAGTGCCATAGCCCATTTATTGATTGGGTTCTTTGCATTTTTGGTGTAAAGTTTTTAAAGTTCTTTATAAATTTTGGAGATTAGTGCTCTATCTGAAGTGTGTGTGGAAAAGATTTTCTCCCCCTCTGTAGGCTCTCTTTTCACATTATTGATTGTATCTTTTGCTTAGAAAAAGCTTTCTAGTTTTAATCCATCCCATTTATTGATCCTTGTTTTCAATCCTTGTGCTTTAGGAGTCTTGTTAAAGAAGTTTGGTTATAAGCCAACATGATGAAGATTTGGGCCTATTCTTTCTTCAATTTGTTGCAGGGTCTCTGGTCTAATTCCTAGGTCCTTAATTCATTTTGAGTTGAGTTTTGTGCAGGGTGAGAGAGGTTTAATTTCATTTTACTTCATATGGATTTCCAGTTTTCCCAGAACCATTTGTCTCCATTGTATATTTTTGCCACCTTTGTCTAGTATGAGATAACTGTATTTATGTGGGTTTGTCTCTATGTCTTCTATTCTGTCCCTTTGGTCTACCTGTTTGGTGCCAATACCATGCCATTTTTATTACTATTGCTCTCTAGTCTGGTATTGTGATACCTCCTGCTTCATTCTTTCTTCTCAGGAATGCTTTGGCTATTTGAGGTCTCTTATTCTTCCAGATGAATTTCATCATTGCTTTCTCTTTTTCTATGAAGACTATCATTGGGATTTGAATTGGAATTGCATTGAATCTGTATAATGTTTTTGGTTGTATGGCCATTTTCACAATATTAATTTTGCCTATTCAAGAACATGGAAAATCTTTTCATCTTTTAAGATTTTCATTAATTTCCTTCTTTATTGTTCTGTAGTTTTCATTGTAGAGGTCTTTCGCCCCTTTTGTTAGATTGATTCCCAAGTATTTTATTTTTTTTGAGGCTATTGTGACTGGAGTGCTTTTCTTAATTTCTCTTTCAGGGTATTCATCTCTTATGAATAGAAATGCATTTCAAATCAAAACCACCTTAAGATTTCATCTTACCCCAATTAGAATGTCTTTTATTAAGAACACAGGCAATGACAGGTGTTGGCAAGGATGTGGGGAAAAGGGTACACTCATACATTGCTGGTGGGAGTGCAAGTTGGTGCAGCCACTCTGGAAAGCAGTGTGGAGGTTCCTTAGAAAACTTGGAATGGATCCACCATTTGACCCTGCTATCCCACTCCTTGGCCTATACCCAAAGGACTTAAAATCAGATTACTACAGTGATGCAGCCACATCAATGTTCATAGCTGCTCAATAGCTAGATTGTGGAACCAACCTAGATGCCCTTCAATAGATGAATGGCTAAAGAAACTGTGGTATATATACACAATGGAATATTACTCAGCCATAAAGAAGAATAAAATTATGGCATTTGTAGGTAAATGGATGATGTTGGAGACTGTTATGCTAAGTGAGATCAGCCAATCCCAAAAATCCAAAGGCCGAATGGTCTCTCTGATAAATGAATGATGATGCATAATGCGGGGGAGAAGGGTGGCAAGAATGGAGGAAGGATAGATAGTATAGAGGGAAGGGAGGGGTGGGGTCGGGGTGGGGGGTAAGAATAATAACAGAATGTGTGACAGACATCATTGCCCTGTGTACATGTATGAATGCACAGATGGTGTGACTCTACTTTGTGTATGACCAGAGAAACAATAGCTGTACTCCTTTTGTGCTCAATGAATCAGTAAGCAAATAAAAAAAAGAAATGCATTTCATTTATGTGTGTTGATTTTATATACTGCTACTTTGCTGAATACACTTATTAGTTGTAGAATTTTTCTCATGGATTTTTTTTGGATCCTCTAACTATAGAATCATGTCATCAGCAAATAGAACTTGAGTTCCTCTTTTCCTATTCATATCCCTTCAATTTCATTAGTCTGTCTGATTGCTCTGGCTACTATTTCAAGGACAATGTCAAATAGAAGTGGTGAAAGAGGGTATCTCTGACTTGCTCCAGTTTTTGGTGGGAATGCTTTCAGTTTTTCTCCATTTAGAATGATGTTGGTCATGGGCTTAGTATAGATAGCCTTTATAATGTTGAGGTATGTTCCTACTATCCCTATTTTTTCTAGTGTTTTGAACATGAAGGGGTGCTGTATTTTATCAAACGATTTCTCCACATCTATTGAAATAATCATATGATTCTTTAAGTCTGTTGTTGTGGTGAATTACGTTTATTGATTTCTGGATGTTGAACTAACTTTGCATCCTTGGGATAAACCCACTTGATCATGGTGCACTATCTTTTTAATATGTTTTTGTATGGGATTTTCCAGAATTTTGTTAAGGATTTTTGCGTCTATGTTCCTCAGTGATATTAGTCTAAAATTTTTTTTACTTGATGCGTCTTTGTCTGGTTTGGGTTTCAGAATGATACTAGCTTCATAGAATGAGTTTGGAAGGGTTCCCTCCTTTTCTATTTCCTGAAATACTTTGAGGAGTATTGGTAGTAGTTCTTTGAAGGTCTTGTAGCACTTGGCTGAGAATCCATCTGGTCCTGGGCTTTTCTTGGTAGGTAGGACTTTGATGGCTTCTTCTATTTCAGTGCTTGAAATTGATCTGTTTAAATTGTGTATGTCTTCCTGATTTAGTTTGGGAGGATCGTATGTTTCTAAAAATTTGTCAATGTCTTTTATATTTTCTATTTTGTTGGAGTATAGATTTTCAAAGTAGCTTCTAATTATGTTTTGTATTTCAATGGTGTCTGTTGTGATATTTCCCTTTTCAGCATGAATTCTAGTAATTTGAGTTTTCTCTCTCCTCTTCATTAGTGTGGCTAAGGGTTTATCAATTTTGTTTACTTTTTCAAAGAACCAACTTTTTGTTTTTTCAATTTTTTGAATTGTTTCTTTTGTTTCAGTTTCATTGATTTCAATTATTTCATGTCTTTAATTATTTCATGTCAGATTTTAATTATTTCATGTCTTCTACTACTTTTGGTATTGATCTGTTCTTTTCCTAGGGCCTTGAGATATAATGTTAGGTCATTTAATTGTTGACTTTTTATTCTTTTAATGTATGAGCTCAATGCAATGAACTTTCCTCTTAGTATTGCTTTCATAGTGTCCCAGAGATTTTGATATGTTGTATCATTTTTTCTCATTTATCTCTAAGAATTTTTTATCTCCTACCTGATGTTTTCTGTTATCCATGTTTAATTCAATAGCATATTATTTAGTGTTCAGGGGTTGGGAGTAGTTTCTGTTTTTTTATTTTATCATTGATTTCTAATTTCATTCCATTATGATCTGACAGAATACAGAGTAGTATTTCTATTTTTTTTGCATTTACTAATGGGTGCTTTATGACATAACATATAGTCTATTTTAGAGAAGGATATATTTTCTTTATACATTAATCTGTTAAGGACACATAGGTTGGTTCTATAGCTCAGTTTTTGTGAATTGAACTGCTATTAACATTGATGTGGCTGCATCACTGCAGTGTGCTGATTTAAAGTCCTTCGGGTTTAAACAGAGAAGGGGACAACTGGGTCAAATGGTGGGTCCATTCCAAGTTTCCTGAGGAATCTCCATACTGCTTTCCAGAGTGGTTGCACCAATTTGCATTCCCACCAGCAATGTATGAGTGAACCTTTGTCCTTGCATCCTCACTAACAGTTTCTGTTACTTCTATTCTTGATAATTGCCACTCTGACTGGAGTTTGGTGGAATCTCAGTGTAGCTTTAATTTGCATTTCTCTAATTGCTAGAGATGTTGAACATTTTTTCATGTATTTGTTGACCTATCCTATGTCTTCTTCAGTGAATTGTCTGTTCAGTTCCTGAGCCCATGTATTGACTGGGTTATTTGCTTTTCTGATGTTAAGTTTTTTGAGTTGTTTTGATATATCCTGGTGATTATTGTTGTATCTGAATTCAGGTAGCAAAGATATTCTCCCATTCTGTAGGCTCTCTCTTCACATTCTTGATTGTTTCCTTTGCTATGAAGAAATATTTAGTTTGATACATCCCAATTTTTTGATTCTCGATTTTACTTCTTGTACTTTAGGAGGTTTGTTGAGAGATTCAATTCCTAAGCCAACATGATGGGAAGTTTGACCTGTATTTTCTTCTAGTAGTTGCAGGGTCTGTGGTCTATACCTAGGTCCTTGTTCCACTTTGAGTTGAATTTTGTGCAGGGTGAGAGGAGCTTAGCTTCATTCTACTGCATATGGATTTCCAGGTTTCCCAGAACCATTTGTTGAAGAGGTTACCTTTTTCCAATGTATGTTTATGACACCTTTGTGTAGTATGAGATAGCTGTATTTTTCTGGGTTTGTCTCTAAGTCTTCAATCTGTTCCATTGGTCTTCATGTCTGTTTTGGTGCCAATAATATGCTGTTTTTGTTACTATGCCTCTGCTGCATAATTTAAGGACTGTTATTGTGATGCCTCCTGCTTCACTTTTCTCACTGAGGATTGCTTTGGCTATTTAAATTATTTTTCCAAATAATTTTCAAGACTTCCTTTTTTTTTATTTCATGAAGAACGTCATTGGAATGTTAATAGGAATTATAGTAAATCTGTATAGCACTTTTTAAAATCTGTTCTAATTTGTTGTACATGACAGTAGAATGCATTTATATATTTTGATAGATCATACATACGCTTTTAATAGTATGGCCATTTTGACAATATAGATTCTGCCTAAGAACATGGGAAATCTTTCAACTTCTAAGGTCTTCTTTAATTTCTTTCTTTATTGTTCTATAGTTTTCATTGTAGAGGTCATTCACCTCTTTTTTCAGATTGATTCCCAAGTGTTTTTTTTCTTTTTTAAGGCTACTATGAATAGGATATGGAATTATAATTTTTAAAATCTCAGGCTTACATTCATAATTTTTGTTTTTTTATTTGATACTTAGAACTCTTACCTGCACATGTAGGAACTATTTCATAACCCTGATTAAAAAATTATGTTGTTCCTAGGTAATGAAATTTTGCACATGCCATTATTTTATAAAATTCGTAGACCTTTGAAAGTTATTAGACAGACCAATGTCATTGTTTATTTATGAATACATTTAACATTTGGCAAATATTTAAAGAGCCTGTTATCTAGAATAGATCAAGTAAAGTTAGAGTTTTTTTTTTCTTCTAAATGAATAGGTGCTGGCAAAGCTGGAAATCCACATGCAGCAAAATGAAACTAAACCCCTATCTCTCATCCTGTACAAAACTCAACTCAAAAGGGATTTTTCCCAATTACAAATGAAATTTCATTATACATCTATAATTAGAAACAACACTTACTATGGGACTATACAAATTTAGGTCAAAATAAAAAATATATGTATTTTGTAGCTTCATAAAACATCATTTACCTAATCTTTAAAGAAAGTAGAAGTAACAGTAACATATGTAAAAGTAATGATTTAATGACTAGAGGCTGGACAAAAGAAGTATGATTCTATCGCTTTGTCTTGTTTATTTTCTTATTTTTTATCATTTACTTCCTAACACATTTCATGTACTGGTGAAAACATTTTTTTAAAAAAAATCACACATCATCTCTTTGCCCAGAGGTGACCACTGCTGACAATTTTGTTTAAGCTATACTCAAAGCAGCACAAAACATATATCACACACATGCAGCAGTACAACAATCTCTTATTTTTTTAGGGATGCCTGCTGAGTCTGGTAGAGGTTGTGATTGGACTAAATTAACCATAAAAATCAGAACTCTTACATACATTTCAGAAATGGCTTAAGATTTTTTTCCTTCTTAAAACCTCTAAATATTGAATTGACTTTAACCGCTGTGCAAGTACTAACTGCAGGTCTTCTGTGAGGAGGTGTTCTCTAAGACCCTCAGTCGACAATCAAGGCCAGACGTAGGCAGAAGACTTGGCCAAGGCTCTGGGAGAGCAAGGTGAGTTTCACCAGGACCGACATCACCAGGATCCATGCTCCTAATGTGGATACAGCTAAGCATACAAGACAAACTGCAAGGGTGCTCTCATTTCTCAAGAGAACAAAGGATGAGAGGAAACCTAGACCCAATTGGATCAGGTGGGGGATTATGTCTTAAATGTCATCTGATGGATAATTTCATGTGGAAAAGTACAGTCACCAGATACAGAATTACTTTAGAATTCCTATTGTTCAGTTGGATGAGGACGGAGAATGACAGCACTCATGAGCCTGGTCATCACTGCTGAGAGCTGACAGATACACCCACCATGTCTCTCCAAGTCCCTGGCTCCACACCTGCCAGGGTGGACTTTCCAAACCACTCCAACTCGGACACTTCCAGGTGAATGTGAATACAGCAAAATTCAATTAAGTTCGGCATTTTTATCCCAAAGGATTCTATTTGCTTTCCATTTTTTGATATTTGTAAATTTTCCTCATCTATTAAAAGATTTATATTTATACCCTAACTTGAAATAGGCAATGTTCCAAAAGTATTTTAGGGGTTAATGATAGTATGTGTTTTTCTAAGAAAATACACATGCACATGTTCTCAAAAATAAACCTGCAAAAATAGGTGTGTAGTCCATTCTCTTTATAACTTTTTAACTATTCTCTATTCGTGCATCAAATACTATTTTAAGACATGAATTTTAATAGATGAGGGATATTCCTTTCTCTGGATGTTACATCATATTTAAGTGTGTAAATTGTCTCTCTCTTTCAGTCCCTGCTTTTAAATAACCCTGTGGTTAACATCTTTATTAATAAATAGCTTTTATATATTTGATATTTTTTCTCACAAGAAATTCTTAGAAGTAGAATTACTAAGGCAAACATCATAGAGATTTTTAAGGTTTTTGATGGGTAATGATCATTATTAAAAAAGATGTTGCTGGTCAACTTCTCCCCTTCTCCCTAGAACTGTTATCAAAAAAATAATGGCTTACAGGACCAGCTAAAATGGGACTGGTATTCACAGTCCTTTTCTTTCATTTCCACATACGTTGAGCGCAGAGAAATATTTTTATTGTCCACATGTATTTTTTCGTTTGTGCATCAGCTTTTCACGTTTTTCCCATTTTCCGGCTGGCTCTTCTGTTAAAGAGCATCTGTGTATTAGGAACGATGGCCGGTGGTCTGCTACTTATGGTGTACCAAGGCCCTCCTAGTGCGTGCGTTTCAGATGCGGCTTTTGGATGCTATTGTTGCATAAACATTTAAAATTTTCATGTGATCAAACCCATCCATTTTTTACATGATGTTCTCTTTTCTTTATTCTGTGCTTAGAAATGCTTTCCCTACTCAGAAACAGATACTTGCCTGAACGAACACATAAAACATTGTTTTATGGCGGCTGCTATTTTAATGGAGCTCTTCTGGAAGGGTGTGCGCTGGAACAAGGTGAATGGCACGCGGTGGGGAGGCTCGCTGGGGAGCTTCTGGCTGCACGCCTGCGCAGTAGACGCTACCCAGCGCTTGCTTCTGATTAGGCCCTGGTGGCTTTTCTTATTTCTTGAAGCAGCAAGGCTGATAAGAGGAAGGAAGCACAAACCAGGACACTGACTGCTTTTCCTTGCAAGGGATAGAGGACTGCAGCATCCTTCCAAATTGTGGCCCGGAGGAGAGGCAGCCTCTTGGGTGCCAAGCCTCCCAGAGGTCTGGGGGTCTCTGATGGTCCCTGGGTTTCCTATCTGTCCAGATGTGGGAGCTGGGAGAGGGGCAAGAGGAGCATGGAGGTGGAGGTGGGGCTTGAGCTGTTTGGTTTTCCAGAGATGGGGAGTTCTTTCCTGTTTTCTGATTATCTTCACCTAGCCAGAATGAAACTTAAGAGATCAGCCTGAAGGAGCAGAGTGGTCTGGGGGAGCTCGACCCTGAACCCTGAGGCAGAGGCTTGTGGGTGCCTCCTTGTGAGGTCAGTCTCTTCACCCTGGCCAATCCCTGCAGGCATCTTTGGGAGAAGTAACCTTGAGCCTGGTAGTCATTATTGAGTTTTTGTGCTATGGGAGTTACTCTCAGGGTTGTATACCTAGGAAAGAAAATGAGACTTGGAAAAGAGAATGATGCTGGAGAGTAAATATGTCCTCTTAAATTTGCTTCATACACTGAGGTCTTTTCATATCATTTAGCTGAATTCTGCTCAGCTATGAGATCAAGTGAGGGCTTTGCATGCTCAGAGGAGACTGTCCTTCCTCTCATTTAAATGTGCTGTTTGGCTTAGGGGTTAGGCACAAACTTGAGACTGGCTGGAATCACATGAAAGAGAAATGGAAGGATCAGATATTGACTCTTAAAGTGTTCTTTATAAACTTATGCCAGGCCATTTATCTGACTCAGCAGATGAAAGATCTTTCTTGTAACCAGAGGGCGTGTTTCATTCAGTCTCATACAGAAACCCATCTCTGGAGAGTGAAGAATTCTCCTTGGGAGTTCCGACAAGGGCATCTGAGAGCAAGGGCAATTGTCCCTCGAGGATGCTGCTGGTGCCTCTCCCTGAAGCAGCTAGGCTCCTGTGTGAGTTGGCAGTCATCCCAGAGTGTGGGACAGTGGGGATTCATCATGGTGCTTCATGGTGCTTCTCTCTTTGAACCCCTGCTGTGGTGGAACCCAACCTCCTGGTGCTGGAAAAGACTGAAATAGCAGGTAAAGGAGCAGGCATGTGCTTGGCACAGAGTGCCTTCTGTGTTTGAGAAGTAATGACTGAAGAAACATGAGACATGTATCTGCATAATTTATGACAGATATTGACTGGACCTGAGACAGTGGGAGAAGCTATAGGTCAGCAGAACCCAAAAGCTCTCCAAGAATACTCACTCCTTAACACTTCGTGCATAATTTATATCCTTCCTTTTTATGTCTTCATTCTTTTCTGCATCTCAAAACCTCCATTGTCCTCTCTGACCTTTCTTTGATGTGGAGCTGACTAGATTCCAGGAACTCTGTCTCTCCTTACTGTGTATTTTATCTAAGTGCAGATTGCTTGTTAACAACCGCATCATAAGGTAGGAGCCCTATTACCTGGGTAACTGGGTGGAGCAACTCTAAACCCCCCAGACCTTAACCTTACCTAGTCTTGTCCCACAGGAAGGCTTCCCTTACCTGCTTCCATGATCCTGGGATGTGAACCATTCCCAACTCTGCAAGTTCTCTTCCTCTCACGTGTGGCCCATCAGTGTGATTTCCCCTTCAATTCCTTTCTGATCACCCAATGCCAGATGTCTTACATTCTCTTCCCTGGGACTGAGAGTGATATTCTTGAGACTTGCCTGCATATTGGGCTCCTCTGCCTTTGTGGGCATGTGTTTGGTCGGATTCAGGTGACTAGGTGGGGGGCAGGTCAACAGGCAGCCCGCACACCAAGGAGCAACCAATCAGATGCTGACAGATAAACCCTAATGGCATCTCTCACCCACCTGTCACTCAGTGGGATCTCCAGCCAATCCCAGATGAACAGGTGTCCCAGCAGGGTCCTTGGCCAATCCCAGGTGGCACTGAACCCCAAACCTTCCCCAACTATTCTGGGCCATAAAACCCTGGCCAGCCTCGAGCCATGCATGACTTTCTTGGCCCTCCATCCTGCCCCTCACCCTTGGGCCCTCACTGGGGACTGGTAAAATCTTGCCTGAGAGCCAAATCCCAATAAAGCTTTGTTCAACTACTTATGGTCTGACTCTTTTTGGCCACCTGCATCTGATCTTAGATTTGGTGCTGAAACCCAGGAGGGTTCTCCTGCTTCCCCCATCGGGGGTTGAGGTCCAACCTCTCCCTCAGATGAACCAGGAGATTCCTGCACTGCTCTGTTTCTCTTCGTCTGGGCTGACAGGAGTCGGGTAAGTTCCCTTACGTTTCCCTTGGCCTTACAGTTACACCCTCCATTAAGGGACTCTGTCCATAAGTTGTGTGTGCCACAGACACCTGCCCGTTCTGTTTGGCCTGGTAGTCTGTGAAGATGTTCCAGGCTCTGGGTAGCTCCTCCTTCCATTCCAGGCTGTATGGAAGAAGGCTAAGAAAATTTTCTAACCTTCAGCCCGCCCACTTTCCACTGCTTGGGTGATGATGACAAGGACTTGGGGCACCTCTTCCTGCTCCTGCTCACCCCCAGGTAATACTGAAAGCCCTGGGTAACACTGGCTGCTCCCTAGACCCAAAACTCCTTTAAACTGTCTGTATTCTATTCTTGCCAAATTGGGACTCATGCCGTAAATGGCTGGTCTTTTACTTGACTGTGGCCTGGTCCCAGTACATTTTAGACAAGGGCTCAAAATGGCCTCTAGAGGGAACTTTTGATTTTCATGTCCTCACTGATTTGGTCAATTACTGTCGCCAGGCAGAGAAGTGGTCAGAAGTGTCTTATTGTCACGCTTTTTAGGATTTGCACACTCATCCCTCCCTTGGTTCTACCTGCTCCATTGCCCAAATCCTCCTCGACAGGGGTGGTCCCAAACCCCTCCCCCATTTTTCTCCTGCCTCATCCATGTTTTCAGAGCCACTGGAATTCCTTTCAGCTCCACCTTCTCATCTTCCCTCTCCTTAGTCAGGCCAGACTTCCTCCTCCTCCTCCTCTTACAGCTGCAGTTCTTCCCCCTTCTTCTCCTTCCTCCTCCTCTTCCTCTCCTTCTCCCACAGCTACAACTCCTCCCCTTCCTCCTATGGTTACAGCTCCTTCTCCTCCTCCTCAGAGCCCTTTCCCCTGCCCTCCTTCTTCTCCCCCAGAACATCCCTCCACCCACTCAACTCTCTCCTCCTATGTTAGTGCCCATGCTGGATCCCATCACACCCTCCCACCACCCAACCCAGAACTCCTTTGTCTCCTCCGGGAGGTAGCTGGTGCAGAGGGCATTGTGTGAGTCCATGTTCCATTCTCACTCCAGGATCTTTCCCAGATTAAGAAGCATCTAGGGTCTTTCTCTGCTGAAACAATGGTCTAACACCTATGGTGGATGCCCCTATGATTCATGTAAAAAATGCTTCATAGATAAGCCTTGATATGACAATGTTAGGACACTCCCACACACACACCAAATTGACTGTTGAGGATCCCTGAAATCCCAATTGGGTTTCTGGTGTTGAGGGTAAATTTTATACCTCAGGGTGGGCCAAGTGTCCCACAGCTTCCATCAGAATTTGGAGAGCTTATATACAGGTACTTCCTCAGCTTTATATAACCATCCAAAAATAGGAGAAGGAACTCCAACATCAAGTCAACACAGCTACCCATCCCAAAGTCGATCGTTTCTCATGGCTTGCCCTGGTTGTCAAGGTCTTCAACTTCCCAATTTATCCAGGGTCAACAATATCTCAGACTATTTTATCTATGCAGGTTTGGACCATACCCCCCTAACACTAGTTCCTGTTAGTGTCCCACTTAACACTTCACCAAAGCCTCCAGGACCCCTCTCCCCACCTCTTGAGGGGGTCCCTATTTTTTACAAGTCATCAGGAAACTTCTCATGTTGTTGCACTTACTCTGCCTCAGCACCTTGCAACCAAACCATACAGGTCTCTTCCCCAGTGTTTGCCCCGCTCAGATTCTTCTTTTGGTGCAATGACATCCTGACAAAAAATTTAAGTGCCAGTATGCCTTTTATCTTCTTTGTTCCCTCCACTTTAGTTCCTCAGCTAACACTATATAGTGAAGCTGAATTAATCTGACTTGCTCAAAATCCCATCCCCAGGGTGAAACGGGTGATTTTCCTACCAGTGGTGGTTGGACTCTCCCTGGCTTCTTCACTGTGTCCTCCAGGTTTGGGGCAGGAGGACTTAGTTATGCAGTCATTGCCACCCAAAAGCTAGAACAGAGACTCCAAGAGGCGGTAGAGTCATCTGCTGCCTCCCTGGCATCTCTACAAAGACAAAGAACATCTATTGCCCAAGTTTCCATGCAGAACTGCTAAGTGCTAGATCTCCTGACAGAAGACAAAGGGGGAACATGTCTGTTTCTAAAAGAAGAATGCTGCTACTACATCCATTAAATGGGGCTAATGGAGAAAACATCAGAACTCTCAGACATCTGAGTGAGAGGCTTAAACAACAGCAATCAAATGAATCTTGACCAGGATAGCTAAACCCCACTCTTGTCACCTGGCTGACCCCCATCCTCACTCCCATATTAATGATGGGACTCCTACTAATGATTGCTTCCTGTCTCCTCAGGTTTTCCCGGAGCCGCATGAGTGAGGTTGCCAGGGTAACATACAAGCAAATGCTCCTGCACCCTTACAGCCACCTCCCTACTGGACCAGCACCCAAATCTTTCCTTCCCCATGACGCCCCTATTAAGCAGGAAGTAGCCAGATGGACTCCGGTGCCCTGTATCACCAAAAAGGTCAGGATGTTAGGTCAGATTCAGGCAGGTAGGTGGGGTGCAGGGCATCTGGCAGCCCACGCACACCAAAGAGAAACCAATCAGATGCTGACAGATAAACCCTAATGGTGTCACCTGCCTGTCACTCAGCAGGATCCCAGCCAATCCCAGAAGAACATGGGTCCCAGCAGGGTCCCTGGCCAATCTCAAGCAGACACTGAACCTCAAGCCTTCCCCGCCTATTCTGGGTCATAAAAACCCTGGTCAGTCAGAGCCACACACGACTTTCCTGGCCCTCCACCCTGGCCTTAACCCTGGGGGACTGGTAAATCTCACCCAAAAGCCAAATCCAAGTAAAGCTTTGTTCAGCTGCTTTTAGTCTGACTCCTTTTTGGCCACCTACATCCGATCGTACAGTATGGATTACATCAAACTCCCTAGGAAAGAACCCCAAGTTCTGGTGGTGTTGTCTAATCTCCGTCTTCTACTGTTCTGCTGAATCTTGCAAAATGCAAAACTTGCATTTTGACAAAATCATCATTGGATTTGTATGCACCTTGAAGTTTAAAAAGACAAAAGATCTCCAATCAATACACCATAATCAACAGCATCTCCTCTCCCATCATCATTAGCCAGAGATCTCTAGGAGCACACCAGAGTCCAATATTTGTTCTAATGTGGGAAGATGCACATAGAGGAACTGGAGTCTACTGGGTGGGGGATAGGAGGCACTGCAGGACTGGGGCTGTGCTGTGTGATTTGGGAGAGGAGGGCAGAGCCCACTCTAATTCTCACCATTGGTAGAGGAAATTTCCTTCTGACAACACCCAACCCAAATTTATCTCTGCTTCCTCAAACTCTTTCCGAAAGCAAAGACATTTTGACGCATGCTGTGCAGTGCTGTAGATGCATTAAGGAGCCAAGGAGCCCAGATGACAGTATGCAGATCTGAATCTTACAGCATGTAACTAATGGGCAGCCACGTCACACTGTGAGCTTATGGTAAGCATGTGTTGCATGGTGTGGCAGAGGGATTTTTATTTATTTATTTTTAAATCTATTTTTTTAGTTACACATAACATTAGGATTCATTTTGACATATTCTAAAGGCATGGAATATAATTTGCTCTAATTCAGCCCCCAGCCCTACCCCTTCCCTTCCCCTCCCTCCCCTGTTCCCTTCCCTCTGCTGTAATTTTCTTTATAGTTTTTAAATTAGTGTCTTGTGGATATGCATGATGGTGAGAATAACAATAACTTGAGACAGTAAAGTCTGCTTTCCAGTCTTGCCCGGACTGAGAATGTCGGCTCAGAGGAGACCTTGTCAATCTGAGCCAGCTGAAGGAGTCCACGCCCTGGCTGCCTGTACCACCTCTAAGGAGATGACTGCACAGAGACTAGGGATGGAGAGGAGAGCGCTCCAGAGGAGAGCACATTGGGAGGTGCTCAGAGAGCATTTGGGTTTGGGGACTCATCCCTTTCTTATGTCACTGCACCTAGGGACATATTTCCTCAAGTATGGACATATCTTCCCCAAACACTGGCGTTTCTGAATGTGGGGAGTGAGGCCCAAGCTTGCCTGGTGATTATTCATTGGTAGATCCTGTTAACAAATTCCAGTGGCCCCAGAAAGGTTTTGTAAAGATGATAAATGGCAGAGCTAGCTGGAGTGGATGGTGGCTGTCTCCCAGCTCTCGGCTCCTACTTGTCTCCAGTGGGGACAAGAAAATCCTGTCCATGGCAACACAGATGCAGCTGGGCAGGTCTGGGTCTTCAGACAGCCCTCATCGAGTCTCCCAAGACACAGAATGACTCCACATAAAGACTGGGGACAGACTCTTTGCCGGTGTGAGGTGTTGACCATATCACACCAATCCCATGGACACCCAAGGTCGAAAGGTTTTGTAGGTTGTGTCTGGTTGAGGATGTTGGGGCTCAGAAAATGATACTCCAAAGCAGGACACTTTGACTTCTGTCAAGGCTGAGCACTTGGAACAGAAGGACATTGTGGTCCCTTTTGGACCTTCCCTGGCCCTTCTTTTTCCATGCTCCCATTCTCCCCCAAGTCAGGCCATAGACAACAGAATTATCTTTTCCATTATGGTGGGTCAAACCCTCCTTAGAACCATGCTCCCTCGAAGACAGCTATAAAATTATAAAACCCACAACTGTTTCCCCAGTACTCCCCATCTCTGTAAGAACCTGCCATAAAGAAATCCCCAGATCCACTTCATCTGCTAGGAGATCATACCACTCATTTCAGAAAGTGTCCTGCCTCACATGCAGGGGAAAGGATGCTACACGGAGAGACCAGAAGGAATCTGAGTGGACAGACCTGCCTGGGGTTCCCTCCTAGACCCTTAGTTCCTCCATGGCTGTCCATTCTTCATGGAACCTAAGAATAATGATAGAATGTTTTCTAGGTATCTTTATTTCTGAAGGCTTTTGTGACTCATAAAATTTTAATTAAATGAAACTGTTAAGCTTTTCACTTGTTAACCTGTCTTTTTTTTACAGGTGTGTGGCAATGACCCTCAAATAGGATAAGGAGAAGGATGGCACATGTTTGCCCCTATAGTATTCTGGGGACAAGCTGGCCAATCAAGTACTTCATTATTCCAGCCAAGAGAGCCAGCTCTGACCCTTGGGGGTCTGCAGCCAGCCATGGAAGGAAAGCAGCTGTGATCTAGACAAGCAATTTGCTTCTGTTATAGGGGTGGACGCCCCTTCCCTTTCTTCCAATAGCAAAAGAAATGTAGACATAAAGCCAGGAGCTGGAGTGGGGGTATTCAGAGTGAGAAGCTACTGATGACAGGGAGAACCCACTTCCCAACTGGAACCACACAGCCTCACCCCAACCGTGACCTGCCACTTCAGTCCCAGGTGAGACTCAGTGTTGGGTGCTGTCAAACACAGAATGCAGTGCCCATGCAGCTTTGCTGGATCAGCTCAGATTGAGATCATACCATGGGGCACATGTTTGTTTATCATGCTGTAAAAATATCCATGCAATTTTTGCCTAAAAATAAATAAATCATGCTGAAACCAAGACCCACCACTCCAAGAGAAAGTTATATGGCTGACACTCTATTAACCCATGGTTTCCTGGGCTTCCTCCTTCCCTTGGGTAAGGGCACACCACACACTGAAAAGCTGTCTTATCGGTGACGATCACAGAGGCATGCACTGAGTTTTGCCGGACTCTGGGCACAGTGGCTCAATACTCTACTAATCCCATTCTGTTACTGTCAGGCCTCTAGGTGGGGACAGAGTCCCAGAAACTCTGGGCAGTTTTCAGCCAAGCTAGGAGACACAGAGGCAGGAGCTGGGCTCTAGGACCTGGTGGAAGTTACAGTCGGAGGCAAAATGTTCTCATAGTGGCCAGTATTTCCTTCAAGCTTCATATTCTGGCTCACCAGAGGATCGCCTTGTGTCTCTGCCTCCTTTCTGGTTTATTTCAGTGCAATTTTGGTTTCTTCCTCACTAGGATAATTGTGATGATGGAAATGTGGTTTCATTTTCAAATGTCTCCCATGATCTTTCAGCTGTGTTTCCTTTTAGCGTCTTTGCAATGGACCAATTTGCTCTACTTGAATTTTGTCAAATCTATTTTTACCCCAGTCTATGGAACATCCATAGATATACTGATGATATTCAGTATTGCCTTTATCTTATTTTCCCCTTTAAGTTGAAAATCCCTTGTTTCTAGTCTGAGTGACTCTGAATCACACAGAATCACAAGATCATAGGCTGATAGAGTAAATCTTATTATTATATGTGATTAGATGTTCCAGCTTTACAAAGAAGATTCTCTACGCAAATGATGTTCCAGTGAGGATGAAAATTCTGACAAAGGCTTTTAGGACGTACAGTTTTGAGAGTCTGGAATGGGGGTCCCCATTGCATGGCTTCAATGGGTAGGTTTCCCTGTGTCAGCTGAGACTTTCAGGTAGCCCATTTAGCCTTCTGTGCCAAATTCAGCACTTGCAGGATGGGAGTAAGACATCACATCAAACTTACAGCTATCTGGGAGGGGTAAATTTTATCCACACAAAACCTTTAAGACAGTGATTGGTGAAAGTCAGTGCATCCATGCATCCCATAAATGAGTGTGTGTTGATGCCCATCAGGTCCCAGTCACTGTTTTGGATGCTACTGAAAATAGACAAGTGCATGTGTATTGAGAGGCGCTGAAGCTGTTGTGTAGGATGAGGAAGCCGAGGCAGGAGGAGGGAGGAGGAGGTGCCAGTCAGGGTTCTGCAGAGAAGTAAAGCCAATGAGGGATGTGCACACCTGTGTGCACACAGAGTGCATCTTAAGGAACTGGGGTGCACCCTGTGGAATTGTGGGGTTGATGAATCTGGAATCAGTACACCAGGCTGCAAACTCAGGTACCAGTTTCTGTTTCAGTCTTGAGTTCAAAATATCTAGGGCAAGTCAGCAGGCTAGACACTAAAATGGAATTGGCTAACTATTTTATTTTGCCTAAACTCCGTGTGTGTTTGTGTGTTTGTGTTTGTGTGTGTGTGTGTGTGTTTGTGTGTGTAACCAGAGAGAATGAGAGAGTGAGAGAGAGATTTTAAGGAATCTGTTCATGTGATTATGATTCTGGGGCCTGAGAGTCCATGACATGTCAGGTAGACTAGATCAGGTAGACTGAAAACTCAGGAAGGACTTCCGTGTGCAACTGTGAGGCAGATGTTCAGTGAGGAATCTTCACTTTTGCTTTGTGAAGCTTTCAGCTGATTAGATGAGCCCCACTCACATTATTGAGGTACTCTTTTCTAAAAGTCAACTGCATATTTCAGTTGCATTTGTAAGACACCTTCCCAGCAACACTTGCTTGACCAAGGGACTGAGTCAGCATGCAAGACAGGTGTGCTCTCTTATTAGAGAGCCATAGGTGAACCTTGGAGGAGTTGGCCTGTGAGCAGAAATCCAAATAAAGTTGGAAAGGGAGCTTATAGATACTGGGCATGGGTAGCCAGAGATGAATGGGTCTTGGGTGAAGTCCATGACATTGTGCACCTAAATACAAGGGTTTTGTGCTTTCCTAGGCCTTCATACCATTTCTACATTATACTGTGAGTTATAATATTTCCCTGATTTCTCCTAAAGCTTTCAGATTCATACCTTAAAGCATTCAATTGTTCATAATATCTCCGAAAGGCACCACCTAAATGGATTAAAGGCTTACTGGTGAAGCCAGCTTCTCAGCATCACCACGACACCCCATGTACTGTGCTGTCAGTGGTTCTGATTCAGCACATGAGTTCTAAAGGATGAACGAGGCACCCCCTATGTGCATGTTAGAGTTGTGACAACTGGGGAGGAACACTCACATGCACAGCTGCACAGATACACACTCGTGTGCACACATTCCCTCTCTCTTCCAGAGACAGTCCTTGGGGTGGTCCTGAGTTACACCCTGTTCTGAAGAGAGAGCCCTGGTGTCCCTTGCTGTTGGGCTCAGCATGCCACCTAGCTCAGATCTACAGTGTGTTCCCAGACAGTGCTGAGGACGGGCCATCAGTGGATGTTCCCCTGGCCTGCTGGGAGGACATGGGCCCAGGGTTTGACCCATAGCCTGCACACAGGAACACTGAAAGCGTGGTAACCCGCAGCCAGTCTCGTCTTATTCCACGTGTGCCTCTGCTGGCACATTAGTCTAATGAAAGTGACATTTATGACGGCAGCCTTCTGTGAACTTTCAAAAGGCAGTGGTCATGAAATTGCTGCCTGCATTTTAGATAGATCTTTAACTTGGAATTGCGTAACAATATTCCAGGGCCAAAGAGAAACTAAAGCAAATTTTCTTTCTAGTCTAAGAACTCAGCTTTGGTTTTGATGTTTTATGTCCTCGTTGAATTTAAATCTGTGAAGTTCTAGGAAACTCAACAAGGCTTCAAAAAAACCAGAGATGTGTCATATGGTGGGAACTGTTTTCTTCGATGGAGGGTTGCAGGTGAGTTGCATTCCTCCACAGGGATGGAGATGGTGCCCACTGGGGACAATCTGAGCAAACTGAATATTTTAAAAGGATCTTGAACCTCAGTTGCCTGGAATCTGAGGAAGACCTCCTGAGCGTCCTCTTGGCTAACTTTTCTCAGATGTGGCTTCTGGACATCAAGTCATAAGCACTTGCTGATGCTAAACACCATTGGATCAGGTGCTTTAGGAATGCCTTAAGCACAGAGCCCAACTCCCCTTGTCTTCCCGACCGGGTCAGGTTGATGCTGACTGACGTCATTTTCCAAGACCAGCTGATCTGCTCTGAGAGTTGATCCCATCCATGATGCCCTCCATGAGATTCCCAGCTGCTTTCTGACTGGCCAAGCAGGCCACGTGGCTCTCACAGTCCCCCTCAAAGGGCTGTGATCATGATCATTCCAAGGCCTCGCCCACTGAGGACCCTTGGCATTCTGTGAAATGAAATGCACTTCTTTGCTATTTCTCTAAGTCTCTTGGGAGTGCCCAAGTGATTTCCTCAAGTGCTCTTGGTAAATATTGAGATGGTGTTTTTCTTCCAGGTTTGGCTCCTTAAGTGACAACTTGCGAGTAGAGAAGACCCTGCAGCCTGAATCCTGGCCTCTAATTTAATATTTCCAGGGAACGGGCTACCTCTTCATTTAAAATGGGACTCACAAATCCATATTTCTTCTCTCTCTTTCTTCTCCTAAGTTTGACAAGAATGGCTCTTTCCAAACTCAGGCAGTAGCAAGCCAAACCTCCTAAAGGAAATTATAGTGGGAGTGGGGAGGAGCGTTGTGACAGTTATCAGCACTCAATGCGACAAGAGCATCCATCACGTCTGCATTCAGGCTTCAGGTCTGGGAGAGGGAAAAAGCAATAAAACAAACGCAGGTGAGAGGCTTGCTTGGTGCAGCAGTAAATGCAGCCGTTAGAAACCTCGCTGGGACCCCACTTCCCGCCCTCGTCCTCCTTACCTACCCCCGAGGGAGTCCTCCATGGCCTTCCAGGACCAAAGAAGTGCAGACTTCCGCTCCAGCCACACTCCTTTGGGTGCTCATTTTAATTTTTTGCTTAAGAGAATTTTAGGATCCTATTTGGCAAGGGGGTAATCACCAAATATTTTGTTCAAGGATATACTGTTATAATTAAATGTTTTTTCTTCTTTTTTGCTCTTCTAAATTTTTAATTGTGGAAAAAATTTTTATAACATTTACCACATTAGCCACTATTAATTTCATATTTGGTAGTGTTAAGTAAAATCACACTGCTGTGTAACAGATCTCTAGAACTTTCAGATGTTGGGAAACTGAAACTCAGTGCCCACCGAAGAGCAGCTTCCCAGTCCCCTTCCCTCAGCCCCTGGTGGCACCTCTCTGCTTTCTGTGTCTATGAACTGGACACTTTAGATACCTCAAGTAAGTGGAATCACATGATATTTATCTTTTTGTGGCTGGTGTATTTCACTTAGCACATTCTCAAAGTTCGTATATGTTGTAGCACATGACAGGATTCCTTTCCTTCTTTAGGCTAAAAGAAAATTCGAATATACATCTATTCCATGTTTTCTTTATCTGTCCATCCATCCATGGACCTATGGGCTGCTTGCACCTCTTGGCTATTGTGAATAATGAGACAGTGAGCAGGGATGTGTCCTTTGGGTTCTTTTTTGCACAAATACGTTTCAGTCATTCAAGGGACATAGGACAGAGGTTCCTAGTCTATATAATAATATTTAGGAATTTATGCAAACGTAGAAGGGCTCAGAGTAAAGGGGTTGGGGAGATTAAACAAAAAAATGTAGTTCAAAGTATCTTTTGCCTAATTGAAGGGAAATAAAAGACCGTTGTGGATAATGAAATGCACTCTGGGGCTGCATCTTTGGGGTGCCTCTTCCATCAATCTGTCTAGGATGGGGAGCATGGTGAGGCAGGGGGAGGAGGGGAGGAGTGGGCACTGAGGTTCCACCAAAGCCCTGGCTCAGGACCCTTGCACTCCCAGCTCATCAAAGGCTCTCCTCCGGAACCACACCCCAGCAGCATCACTCCTGAAACACGAGGCTATGTGACCCCTTTGTCACAGAAAAGAATTCACTGTATTTATTTGGACAATAGGGTCTCTGTTATGTGACCCAGATTTGTTTTCTGGTTTAACCCTCCACTCTTCATTTCATGGAGCCTGGATGGGTGTATTTAGCTGTTTAACCTGAGTTTTTATCTCCAGCCTGACAACCTTCTAGGTATGATCTTGAGCTAGCTATTGGGCATCTTGGAATGTCTTATATGCAATTCAGAAATATTTTCTAACTTAGTTGTATAGATTAAATAAATGGGATAAAGTTTGTTAAAAATCTGATTATTTAGAAAATTAACAAAACATGTTTGTGTTCTGAATCTTATCTCTTAGTCTCACATCACCCCTATCTAATAACACAGTGGATTCTGAATTCCCTGGCTCTGTGAATTTGCTCCTGTCTTCCCATCTTCACATCTGTTTCCCACCCATTCAAACCCTACACATTTCCCAAGCCCAGATCAGGTGCTAATTACTGCATGCAAACCTTCCAGATGCATCTTGAAGGTGACCTGTCAAAGAAACAATCTCATAATGCAGGTAAATCTATCCAACACGAAATTTCTAATTTCACCTTCTCTATGTCACATGGCCAAGTCAGTCTAATAGAGCTCAAGTTTTATTCAAAGAGTGAAAAAGATTTACTAAAAGACTACGCTTTGAAATTCAAATGAGACTTACCTAAATTCTTCCTAGTGTGTGTCTGAAATTTTATGACCAACTGTTTGTTTGCTTATTTATTTATTTTAAGAAAAGGGAATGTTCTGGGCATTGTGGATGAACAAGGAAGAGAGAGGAGGGACAACAGCTGTCCATTCCTGCATCTCCTCCTGGGTGGAGGTGGGGGCTAGCTGAGGGCTGAGGAGTGCTCTCTTAGAATCCATGTGGCTGGAAATGGGTGTGACAGTAACAGGTTGTGGCTCCATGACTTAGGTATGGTGTTTTTCTGTATCTCTTGTTTGGTTTCTTTATACAGGAAAGTCATGAAGTTTAAATTGGAACCTAAATGCTCAGCTGAACAAGCGTGTGGTGGGGGGCCTTCCTCTCCCCTCTGTGGCTCCTTGTGCTCCTCCTCCCCCATCCTCCAAAATTCCAAGCAGACTGCACCCTGACTCGTCTTCACCCATGCCTGTTTTACCTGGGGTAATTATTTTTCTTCATTGACACTTTCTCCCCAAACCCAGTATAAGGCCCTGATTATTATGGGTTAAACTACAGTATTGTGATTGAGGGGATTCACAGCATTCAAGTGGCTCAGTTTTTCTGACCAGCATAAAGTTACCTCTGATTTCTTAGCAATTCATCAATGCTAAACCTAAACTTTTCTCAGTTTTTAAAATTTCCCTTCCAAGGAAAGGGTCACAATAAAATCCTGAGAAAAGTTTCCCCATACTTAGATTAACACTTAAATTTTATTTTTTTACTTATACTTCAAATAAGATAAGCATCAAACAATTTTAAAGAGATTTTTCTTTATATTCAGTAAAAGGAAGAAGTAGAAATGTGTTTAGTCGACTTCCTGTTTCCACCTCTTCAGGTTTTCTGCATGACTTGACCATCTCTGGATCTAGGTATCATCCCATAGTGGGAGGGTTGGATCCTCAGGGACGATGTTGGGATGAAGTAATAAATGTAAGAGGTCAAATAGGGGGAAATAAATGGAGAGGGAGCAGAAGAAGCCTTCAGGTTGTGACTGGGGAATGATACCTGAGAACGGAGGGTGGGTGGGAGAAGAGTGGCAGAGGAGCTTCAGCCTGCAGGACAGCTCCTGGGGAAGCCTTGGTCGGCCACGGGGAGGCCAGCACTGACTGCCTGCAGAGGAGTCTCACTCTGGCCTGCAGTTCAGGGGATGGACTGGAGACCACTTGTGCAGCTGGTCTCAAGATTGACACTGGTACTCATTTCTTCCCTCCTATACTAAAGCCACTTCTGAAGTCTCTTGCCCTCTGCCAGTCTCTGGGATTGGACCTCTGCCAGTCTCTGGGTTTCATGACAGTGCAGTGTAAATTCTAATTTCTGAGCAGCCTGAGCCTCTAAGTAGCTGTCTTGTCTCATGCTTGGGTCACTGTGTTTATTTACACACAATGTAATGTGAAAATGTAATTACATCACAATTGGGTAAGAATCCAAGGACACCTAAAGGTAATCACATAGGTTCCACACATTCCCTGCCTCTCCACGGTATGGTATCAGTTCTAGCTCTTATTATTCTTCAGGTTATTTATCTCTGAAGGAGAGTTAATCCAGTCTGGTGTGGTAGCACATTTCTATAATCCCAGTAGCTCTGGAGGCTGAGGCAGGAGGAATCCAAGATTAAAGCAAGCCTCAGAAACTAGTGAGGACCTAAGCATCTTACCAAGACCCTGTCTCAAAATTAAAAAAAAAAAAATGGAGGGAAGCTGGAGATGTAGCACAGTAGTTAAGCATCCCTGGGTTCAATCCCTGGTAATAGGGAGAAAATGATAGTAAATCTACCTCTTTCTGCTTTGTCCTTGGACATAAGGAGTAGGACATACCCTGCCAGCACCCATAGGTTATAATTCTGTGACACTCTTCCTGGGTCCCCTGTCAGTGGGCAGCGTCCCTACCTGCATGGGATCCAGGATCTCTAATCAGGCAGGTGTAGAGTTGTAAGAATGGGAAGCACACAATTCCCTGTGAATCATTCCTGTTTCCATCTCTTGGCTACTGTGCCCTCACATTTTTCTTTCTGGGCTCAAAGACACCAGATAAAGGTTCTGATTCCATGGGAACATTATCTTGGAGGAAGGCACTCATGCCTTGCAGCATCTTGTTTCTCAGCTGGACCTTCAGCTCCACCTTCAACAGGGCATTCCAACATTTTATCAGACCCTCTGCTTCTTTCTGGATGTTGCTGTTTCAGAGGTATTTGATTAATTGTCCCTGATATGAAGAGTTTGATTCCCAAGACCAAAAATCCAATGTGTGAATGACTCCAACTTCCAATTATATCAATAGCAATTATGCATATGAAGACGGGGAAAGAATCAGAGTGAGTTCATGGACTAGATAGACAAACTGTAAGCCAGAATTTGGTAAGGTCTCTATTGACAACATTGTTCATAAACGACCACACTTGAAGAGAGTAGCCAGGAATTCTGGATTCAATATTTTTCAGAGTCTGGGTATTCTATTCACTCAGATCTTGCATCTAACAACCTAAAAACATCTGGGCCTTCATCTTTCTTCAGTGCAGTTCTCTGGGTGATAGGTGCAGACATCATGGAAGGGATGGGGAATGGAGTTACAGGGCAGGGGCCTATCATGGAGCTGAGGTAGCCCTGGCAGTCCTTTTCATCAGTTCTTGTGATCACATCAGAGGATTCAGACATGATGCTCAGAGTAGCAGGCATGGGTACATTTGAAGTGGTAGGGGAAAGAAAAAGAGGAGACACTCAGGGAAAGAGTGGGTCCTCTCAGAGAGGAGAAGGGCAGTGCACCCTACCTGCCCTCCAGTTTTATTGGGGAGGGATGTCCCAGGAAAGTTTCCAAAGAGTCTCACTCTTTTGACTGACAGCAGGATTCCATGAGGCTTCCAAACCCCCACTGCACATGGTAAAGTCCAGGCACCTCTAATTGGTCCATGCTGACTGATTCTAAGTAGAATTTGTTCTAATAGACTTTATGGTTAGGGGGAATTATCTTTATTTCCATCAGTTCTGGGATCTGGTCTGTGTGAAGGTCAAAAAGCCACATCCCCCCTTCAGGGTAATTTGTGTTCTTATTAACATTTTCGGCCTGCATTGCAATCTTGCAGATAACAGGTTAGTTGTTGAGGAATCCTATTGATGCAGGCCAGACAGGGTTGCAGGTAAATTGTTTTTTAAAAGACAGTATGTGGGGTCAGTACAGTGTGTCCAGTTTATAGAATTATCCCCTTAACCTACAGCTCACATCTGTCTGTTACCTATCCATTATAGGTTATATAAGCTGTGATGTTGTAAGATCTTCTTCCTGGGGATTGACAACACTTTTAAGTAAAGCCTTCTGAGTGTTACTAACTCTGTGACTCAGATTATTTATCTGGGAATGACTTAATTTCTCCTTTGGTGTTGAAGAATACTCTTGCTTGATAAAGACTTCTTTGACGATGATACCTCACTCTATGTTCTTCTCCATGATCCCTGGTGAAAAATTGAGGATCCCTTTCATTTGATAAGTCACTTCTCTTGCTGCTTTTGAGAGCCTCTCTTGGTCTTTTGCTATTATAATATAATGCATCTAGGGTGGGTTTCTTTAATTGATAACATTTGAAGCTGATTATACTTCTCAATTATTTAGAACACTATTTTTTGTCAAATGTGGGAAGTCTGTGGTTATGATTTTTTCAAATTGTCTTTTTCCCCTTTCCCTGTGGCCTCTCATTCTGGACCCCATTATGTGCATGTTGATGTGTTGTTGTGTCCCACAGTTCAGGGCCCTGACTGTTGTCCTTTGTAACTCTCCATTCCTCAACCTGGAAGTCTCCATTGACTTTTTTTCCAGTTGGTTGATTCTTCTCCCAATCACATCTGCTCTTGTGCCTCCTCTAGTGCATTTTTTATGTCAATTATTATACTTTTTACCTTTAGACTATTCCTCATTTTGTAATTTGTATCTCTATGACATTCTGTTTGCTGAGACATGATTCTCATACAATCTTTTAATTTTTTTAGACACAGTTCCTTTGTTTTTAAACATTAAAACAAGTGATTTAAAATATATGTCTAGTAACTGAAAAGCCTGAGATTCCTCAGGCACAGTTTCCATTAACTGCTTTTGTTCAGCATATGGGCAATTGTTTTCTTATTGTATCACCTCTTGGATCTTAAATTTTGGGGTGAAGTGTGCATACTGAAATATGACATTTGCCAGTACATGGATGGGTCTGGAGGTGATCATTCTAAGTAAAATTAGCCAATCCCAAAAATCCAAAGTTCGAATGTCTTCACTCATATGTGGAAGCTGAACCACAATAAAGGGCGGGGAGGGGAAGAAACATTCAGTAGATTAGAGAAATGGGAATGAAAGGAAGGGAGGGGAGATGGAAACAGGAAAGACAGTAGAATAAATCTAACATAATTTTCCTATGAACATATAGGAAATTACCTAAGTGAACCCTGACATTGTGCTCACCCACAAGAAAGGAGTCCTAATTAGAATAAGATTTATCCTATGCTTGCATAATTTTATCAAAATGAATTCTACCATCATGTATAAGTAAGAAGAACCAATAAAATAAAAATTAAAAAAAATTATATGAAATAGTAATTCTGGAAATCAGATTTTCAGGTGTTTCCTGGGCATGCAGGTCTACCTGTTCAGGTACATGTCTTTCCCAGGGGTTTATAGTCATTGCCCCCACCCTGCACCCCAGTACTGCGGATTGAACCCAGGAATGTTCTACCACAGAGCTACATCATCAGCCATTTTTATCTTTATTTTTTGAGACAGGGTCCAGGTAGGTTGCCTAGCTCCTAGTTGCCTAGGAGGATACTTCATCTCCTCCTCCCAAGTCACTGTGATTACAGGCATGCACTACCATGCCGGGCAGAGTTTGTTTGGTTATTTTGTTGTCATTGCTCTGTTTAGTCAGTTTCCTAAACTAATTCTTTATAATCAGTTTTCTTAGTGCTGTGTGAGCACAAAGTCTCTCCTTGGTTGGCTTAGTGATGGCTCATGATTTGACAAAGCCTTCCCTAAATTTCTGAGAAGAGTAAATCTTCCTGCCTTTACTGAGGGATGGTCTGTATGTCCAGGTATGCACCTTTACTTTCTGCTTGCACAGAGCATCAAGATCTGCTTCACCTAAGAGGTGAAGCTTTAGGCCATCTCAGGTGATTCCTGGGCATGCAGGTAGACCTATTCAGGTACATGTCTTTTCAAATTCCCTGGAACATATCGTGACTTTTCAAAACTTGCATGGACAACCATTCCTCAAGTTTTTTTTTTTTAAAGTTTATTGTATTGTTGTTGTTGTTCTTCTTCTTCTTCTTATTATTATTATCTGCTGCTTGTTTACTATTATCTGTGACAACAGCAATTGTGATATTAAACATTTTTCCTGATTTTAAAATCTTTTTTCTTTTCTTTTCTTTTCTTTTCTTTTCTTTTCTTTTCTTTTCTTTTCTTTTCTTTTCTTTTCTTTTCTTACCTTTCTCTCTCTCCCTTCCTCCCTCTCTCTTTCTCTATTTTTCTCTTTTTTGCTCTCTCTCTCTCTCTTTTTCCCCTCTCTCTCTTCTCTCTCCTCTTTCTCTTTCTCTCTCTCTCTTTCTCTCTTTCTCTCCCTTTCCTTTCCTTTCCTTTCCTTTCCTTTCCTTTCCTTTCCTTTCC
>JAJEJO010002726.1:30873-54494 GCA_020662805.1 Glaucomys volans | reverse complement strand
TTTCCTGTCTGAGAGGTCGAACAATGAGGATTCTCTGGCAGAACAGGGAGTAAGAAGACCCACACACGCTCCCCGCCATCCATGGTTGCTACCCTCTGGTTTTCACTACGACTGTGGAGCAGCTGGTTTTCAAGGTCCTCACAGAGTTGGGGAAAGGGAATAGGGTAAATTAAAATGCCACAGGACTTGTTTCTCCCTCCCAACTTCAGCTGCTTTGTAAGGAAGTACTTGTTGGGTTAATCTCTGATTAATTTTAAGAGTTCTGAAAAGTTTGCTTTCCCCCCCAGTGCCCTCATTGTTTTATTTATTTATTTTTTAAACAAATGGATTTTCACAAGTTTTTATTCACCATTCCCATTGACACCATGCAATGCCCTCCGTTTTGCCTTTTTCTGAGTGTCTGCCCACTCCCTTGCCCCTTGGCATGTTGTTACAGTCAGTTAGGCCCCTGGCTGCCCCTTAGATTCTGATGATGATCGTGACAGTTGAGGGCTCTGATCTTCTGGTGATTAAAGTTCCCTTATTGATGAGAGTCTGGCACACATTAAATCCTCAGTGGGTAGTAACTGTGGGTAGTAACTATTATTGGTTGCCCTTCCATCTCAGCAGCTGAGTTGACCTGCTGTGACTATTAGAGTTTAGAAGAGAACGAGATCTTCTGAACACCAATGTGCAAACTTCCTTGCTTCACATGCATCTGCATGTTCTAATGCAATGGATGATCCTCCTTTGCTGATGAGCCTGGGCCTCCAGTTGTACTCTGAATCTCATTTGAGAACCTTTTCAAAGCTCTGCTGTATTGAAGATGCACCTTTTCTTCTTATCTGCAAACAGTCTCGTAGGCTGTTCCATCAGTTTTGATGTGCTGAATACCTTCTGTTAGTGAGGAGCCTTCTCTAACTTCACATGAACTCCAGGTCTATGCTCTGATCTCCTTCACACAATGTATTTCTACACTTGGCATTTATTTTCCCCACCTTCTCCTTATTTACATCATCTGGTACCTTGGTTCCACTCCTCCTCTCTATGCAGACTTCTGCATAGGTGGTTAATGACTTCCACATCATGCAAGCCAGTGGATGCTTCTTACCTGCTAATCACACCTTCTCAGCAGCACCAGATGCTTCTGTCTTTAAGGAACAATTTTGTGCTTGGTTCAAAATTTTCTAAATTTGCCTATCACTCTTTTTCAAGGTGGTTTTTCAGGTTGGACTTCCTCTGCCATACCATTGAAAGTTAGTATTCCTCAATATTCATTTCAAGACCCCCTTTTCTTCACATCAGGTGGCTCTTTACTACCATGCCTTCAATAATCACTTTTATGCACATGCTTTTACACTTATATCTCCAGAACAAACCTCTCTTCTGAACTTGAGACACACATGTTCAACTGTGTACTGTGTATCTTCCATTGGGTATCCCAAATACACCTCAAATTTACCATATTATATCAAACTTAAGATCTCTGTCATCTCTTTTTCATTCAGTGCTTACATCTAAACAAAATGTGTCATCACCTATTTAAATAGCTAAGTGAGAGGCTTGCAGGTGTCTTTGCCCACACGCTCTCACTGCCTTATCCTATAATCCAATATTACCTGCTGAATCTGTTTCTTATGATTCCCCTTTTTCCTTCTGCCTGTAACCATCTTAGCCCAAACCATCAATATTTCTCTCTTAAGCTAGTCCTGTGAATTCTTAATTTGGCTGTAATATCTGCTTCCTAAACTTCAGCACTGCACACATACTTTGTGTTTCTTTCCACTAGAGGTGACATCTGTTGGGACAGAGAAATACTCTGGCTTACACATATGTCCCCTTTGTCATCATTAGACAATGCATTTGGAAATTAGAAAGCATTTGGTAGATTCGGAAGATCTGAATGAATGTACAAATAAATCTGCAGGCTAAATCTGTCATTTAACCCATCTTCTTGTTTCCAGTTTGAAATTCTTGGTATTTTCTATAGCTAGATGGCCAAGTTGTGCCAAAGTTTATCCACAGGCACTAACCTTTGAAACTATAATGTGTATTTTCTTTACCACTTGTAAAGAAACATCAGTAGATTAACACATCATCCTGATTCTTCACTGTTTTGTTATAATTTGTGCACCTTTGCCATTAAGCTTGGCAGTGCCCTGCCACTGTGATATTGACCTTGGGCATGTGACTTGCACTATACAATGAAATGTGACGCAGATTGATAGGTTAAATAGGCTGATGTGACCTTGTCTTGCTTTCTTGTGCTTTTGTGTTTACCATAAGATGGACATGTTCCAGGTTCCCTGGATAAGGAAAATCCACATATCTAAATATAATCTGCAGCTTAGAGCCAAGGTCAGCAGACCCATACCCTAAATGGAGCCATTGCAGCCAATCTACACAAACATAGGGGAGAAAAATAAATGCTTGTTATTTTAAGCTACTGAATTTGGTTGTGCTTGGGAACATAATGTTATTTCAGCAATAGCTGACTAATGCAACCACAAATTGAGTTCTTACGATGCATTTCAATTTTGACAAGTTGTTACCAGACTTCTGCACTGGTCCTAGGTTTTCACTGTAATGGGACTGTGACTCTTCAGAACTCAGACATTATTTGAAGTGTAGTGTTTTATCAGCTATTTCACTGCTGTGACTAAGGACCTGACCAGAACAATTGTAGAGGAGGAAAAGTTTATTAGAGGACTCATAGTTTCAGAGGTCTTAGTCTATAGGAGGCCAGTTCCATTCCAAGGGTTCGAGGTGAGGCAGAACATCATGGTGGAAGAGTGTGGCAGAGGGAAGCAAGCTCATATGGTGATCAGGAAGCAGAGAGAGAGAGAGACTCCACTCTCCAGGTACAAAATACATATACCCAAAGCCATGCCCTAATTCCCTCCTCCGGCCACACCTACCACTTCAGTTACCACTCAGTAACCCTATCAGGGGATTAAATCCCTGGGTTAAGACTCTCTGAACCTTTCTGCATTGTCCCATACATGAGCTTTTGGGGGACACCTCACATCCAAACCATAACATTCTGCCCCTGGCCCCCAAAAGCTCACAACCACAAGGCAAAATTCGTATGTTAGGAGTAGTGGTGGAAGAAAGCCACTCACATCGTGCTAGGAAACAAAAGAAAGCAAAGGGGGCTGTGCTCCCAGTGTCCACCTAAAGGGCATGGCCCCAGTGACCACAGGTGTTCCGTTATGCCCACCTCTCAGAGAGTCCACCACCTCTCAACAGTGCCCCTGAGGACAAGGCCTTTTTAATGCATGGGTCCTTGGGGAATATTGAAGATCCCAATTGTAGCAGCGATGTTAAAACAAATATGGGGCATCAAAACGAATCATGACACCAAAGATTTTCCTGACAGTGAAGTATGAAATTATTTTTTATGGCAATTCTGTTCTTTATGTCTGTTGGGCTAATAATTACTAGTTACTCCTTTACTTCCTCTGCAATTGCAATCTCAGTAGTAACTGAAAGAGTTAGAACTCTATTTTGACATGAATTCTCAAAGGGTTTTTCAGGCTTAACCTCCTTGTGAAACACTGGTACTAGATGAGAAAATAACATTACACATTTCTGTTTCTGTTTGTATGCTAGAAAATACATCACCCCTCAGATCTGATTCGTAATTGCTTTCCAAACTCCACTTTACCTGTTGGAAACCAATGGGTATATGCCTTAATTGAATCACCAGCTAAAAGGAGAGTACAGGGAAATGAGAATTTTATGGCTTTATTTGTTTTAAGAAAACAATATAGAAAAATGTATCTATTTTAGTGAAAATGAGTTTTGTCTTCAAATAAGCAAAAACTTTTCCTGAAGTATTGCTTTATGCTGTTTTTCACCAGCTTTTTGGGAATGGAAACATTCATTAAGAGAGAACATGCAAAAAGTTGAATCTTGACACAACATGGAAGAGACTACAAATAACAATTATCTGTGAAGATACAAGATGGTGGTGGGAGTTGGGTTTGGAACAAGGGTTGAAGGGACACTTTAACACATGTTTTCGTGTTTATTTTGGAGTGGTATGAATGTATTCCTTCTTTAAATTTACATGTCTTGTAATTCAAAGTTAAACAAATTAAAGACTTAGGGTAGAAGATAACATTAGTAGTCTATGTAGACTTTGTTACCTTTGCATGAATTACATAATTCTAGACACTGAGGATAATAGCTAGTACATTTTGACAGTTAGTAAAATATTATCAGAAGTAATGGTGTGTAGGTGAGGTGAGATCTTGACCCTCAAACCCATCCCTGATGTGTATCTGTTTTGCCTTTGTTGTTCATAGCTTTTCCTTCTAAGGCGATAGTACAGTTAATATTTCAAAGCTGTGCTGTTTTGGGGGAAGAGAACTAGCAAGAACATAGGGGATTTGTATACTTGATTTCATTGACAAGCAACTGGCTCATTTCTGTCTCCATAGGAGACATACAGATAGAATTCTGTTGGAAATCTATATTTGATGAAATCCTTCATGTCATCGCTAAATGGTTTATTTCCTGGTGGCTTGAGGTCATCTCAGTTTATATCCATTCTTACCATTTTGTAAAAGCAAACTGAGAAAGCCCAATTTCAGGAACATCCTGGAATGAAAATCTGATTTTTTTCAATAAGCAGATAGAAACATATATATTTAATTCAGTTTCCAGTTTTTATAATTTTTATACTGAATACCTAGATTTATTTGTTCATGGGCAAGTGGATTGGGTTGGGGTGGTGGTCTCTGGGAAAAATATAATTAGCTCATGCATAGAAAGTGCTGTGTGGGTTAACTAACTGCCTTGGACAGATTATGAGCAGGGGTTAAGAGTAAACCCTTCATATGATTTTGCTGCCTCTGACACAGTGCCTTTCATTTCTTTCATATGATCTTGACAGCCTCTCTCCCTCATCCTTATCCAATTAATTTCATTATTACGTTGCAGATCTGCTTGCATGAAATTTATTTATTTAATGACCTAGTAGATTAATTTGGAAGAACAGAATATATTACTTTTCCTGTTGAGTAAGTAGAAAATGAGTTCAGCAAAAGAAGTCTTAACTGGCTTAGTTCTGTGCTCCGTGAATCCCAGAGGCTCAAACTAAGGGTCAGAATCTGGCCCCTGTTCTGGAGAAGAAGAGGGCATACCTCACCACTTCCTTGGCTCTAGAGCATCAGCTCAGCCAAAGTGACAGAGTAGCTTGAAGGTCTGCAGTTCATTTCCATTGCAGTGGTCTTTATTTCCTCAGGCACTCAATTACTTAAATTACAGAGTTAGCAGTGACTTTTCAATTTTAGAAAGCTAATTGAATATAGTCTTGTGCGATGTAAGACCCGGTATGCTCTAGGGAATCCCTCCAATTCCACTGAGATTTTATAATCAGCATGCTGAAACATAGCCTTAGTGCATTTTCCAGGGAGGCTGGAATTGCTCTCCTTGAAATTTCTGCTTTTGGTCAATGGTAAACCAGGTCTGCAAGTACACTATAGGATCTCTCTTGTCAGACTGATGTTAATGTTGATGATAATACTGCCTCTAAATGGAGTGACATTAGAGTCTGTAGCAGTATCTTAGCAAGTTTGGTCTATCATAACAAAACATCCTAACTATCAAAACATCCTAACTTGGATGGCAAAAATGGCAAACCTTTGTTTCTTCCTCCTCTGGAGGCTGGGAAGTCTGAGATCAGGATGCCAACTGGCTGGTTTCTAGTGAGGGTCCAGTTCTGGGTTGCAGAGCAGGGACTTCTCATGCATCTTCATGGAAGACAGCTAGCTAGCTGACTGACCCTCTTTATGTAAGAGCAATAATATTATTCCATGCTGATTCCATTATCATAATCCCGTAACTCCCAAAGACCCACTTTCAGTTACTATCACATTGTGATTATGATTTTGACATGAATTTTGGCAGAATACAAATGTTTAGTCCATTGCAAGCAGGAAAAATAATTACCTTTTGTTACAGTTTGAATGTGAGGTGTCCCCCAAAAGCTCACATGTGAGACAATGCAAGAAGGTTCAGAGATGAAATGATTGGCTTATAAGAGTCTTACCCAATCAGTGAATTAAACACCTGGTAGGATTAATTGAATGTAACTGAAAATAGGTAGGCTAAGGCTGGAAGAGGTGGGGCATTGGGGGCATGGCTTTGAAGTATATATTTTGTATCTGGATAGTGGAGTCTCTCTCTGCTTCCTGATCATCATGTTGCTATAACTGACAAGAAGGAGATCATCCAAGCCATTCACGTAAAGCCAAAAGAAGTCTTTATTATAGCTGGCCAGCAATGACCACCCATACTCCTAAAAGCGGTGTGGAGGGGAATCTCATCCTAGTTCCTTTGTTGTCAGCATTTATAGGGAAAATGACGTGTGAGTGGGGTGGGCAGTATAGTCACTATTTCTAGCCAATGCAAGCAATCCACGCTACAGAAGCAGATGTTAGTGATTAGCAGTTAGCTATCTCTCCATCCTGATTGTACATTTAGACCTTTAGGGACTTTCCAACTTCCTTAATTTAAAGGTCACCCCTCGGTTTCCGGGAATTGTTTGTTCAATTTCTGGAACATGGCATTTGAGAATTTTATTTCTTGGGGACTGTAACAAAGTGAGTTGCTTCTCTCCACCACACTCTTCCTCCATGATGTTCAGGCTCACCTCGAGCCCAGAGGAGAGGACTCTAATTAGGAGCTGTCTGCAGACTGAGAACTCTGAAACCATGAGCCCCAAATAAAGTTTTCCTCCTCTACAGTTGTCTTGCTTGGATCTTTTATTCATAGCAGTGAAAAAGCTGACTCAAACAAAAATTGGTACCAAGAAGTGGGGTCATTGCTGTGACTAACCTGAACATGTGGTTCAGAAGCTTTCTGAGCTTCTGAGCTTTTTGGAATTGGTGGGAGGGATTTTAAGATATTTAGCAGTGCCAGCTGGAAATGCTTTCAGTTGTTGTAAGCAGAGCTTAATGACTGATTCTGGTGGGAGCTGAGAAGACCAAAATGCCAGTAGGAATGTGAGCAGAGAAGACAGGGCTTGGGAGGAAAAGCAGGACACTGCTGGAATTTGGACTAGAGGCCATTCCTGTTATGTTCCAGCTGATAAGCTGTCTACATTTTGCCCACATCCTAGACTTTCTGTGAGGCTGACTCTAAAAGCAATGGACATCTTAATCTGGTGGAAGAAATTTCTAGGTTGCTCATATTCAGGAAATGGCATAGGTATTGCTGGTGGCTTTTACCCAATTGTACTGTGATATTCAGAAGCAGAAACAGAGCAGAAAGATTTGAAAAACTTGGATTGAAAGATGGAAGTAAAACAGGGCTAAGGAAGTAAGTTGCAGTTATTAAAGACTTTACTGCCACTCAAGAAATGCTAATGACTTTTCCTAAAGACAACAAGAAAGATGGCCTGAGGGCATCTCAGGAATTGGCTCAAGGAAGTGAAAGTAAAAATTCTTTTGTGAAGACACCAGTGAGGCACCCGTCTTGCGCAAGGGGTCCTAGGAAGTGTTTTCAACATGACTCAGAGGCTGCTGCAGCCAGAGTCCCTGGAGGCTTGGCTACTGCTCAAGATGGCAGCAGACCTTGGCATCAGCCACATGGTGCTGGTTCTGCAGAGCGCAGGATGCTGGAGGAGGTCATGGAGGTTTCCACCAAGATTTCAAAGGAAGGCCTGGGAGTCCAGGCAAGGTGCTGCAGGGTTGGAGTCGCAGCATGCAGCCTCTGAGATGGCAAAACTTGGAGATGTGGGGAGGAAGCTGAAGCTACAGCGGAGACCCTGAGACCAAGAAATGCCAGTAACATGGGTCATGGTCCTAGGAAAGCTGGAAGAAAAGAGCAGAGACAAGCCAACAGAAAGGCAACTTGGGCTACAACCAACAAGGCCACAGGAGCTACACAAGCCCTTTGGAGAGGACATCAATGCATGTGTCCCACATGTCAGGCAGGGAGCTACAGGAATCTTTTGCCCAGATGGATTTTGGTCTTGCTTTGGTCCTGTCCCTTCTATCTATGCCCCTACATTTGTGAATGGAAATGTTACTCTGTACCATTATATATTAAATACTTGTGATTGCTTTTAATTTTATAGGATTTCATAGGAGCTCACAATGTGAAATTCCCTTGAGCCTCAGAGAAGTCTTTGAACTTGAACTTTGAGTAATCTTGAAACTGGTGAGACTGTGGGGACTCTTGGCAGTGGACTAAATGTATTTTGCATTGTTAGATGAAGTGAGTTTTGGGGGGCCAGGTGCGGAATGCTATGGTTTAGATGTGAGGTATCCCCCAAAAGCTCACATGTGAGACAATGTAAGAAGGTCCAGAGAAGAAACAGTGAATCAATCATCTGATGGAATTTGTTGAATGGTAACTGAAGGCAGGTGGAGTGTGGCTGGAGTGGGTGGGCAATAGGGCGTGGCTTTGGGGTATATGTTTTGTATCTGGTGAGTGGAGATTCTCTCTCTGCTTCATTATGGGAATTTCTTCCCTCTGCCACATTCTTCTGCCAAGTTGTTCTGTCTCATCTCGAGCCTTGGAAAATGGAGCCAGCTAGTTATCTACGGACTGAGACCTCCAAAATCATGAGCCCTGAAATAAACTATTCCTCCTCTACAGTTCTTATGGTCAGGTCTTTTAGTTTCAGCAGTGAAAATGTTGATTAAAGCACCTTTTAAAGTCCCAAATGGTATTTTACAAAGCCATGCATGTGCACACACTTGCACACACACACACACACACACACACACACACAGAGTAGAAGAGCAAATTTCATGCAAGTGGAAATGGGAGCTTAACAATGGAGTTTTCTTGGCAAAAACTAATCGCTGAAATATGTGCATCTGAGCTGTTCTAATCATGCAGTTTTGACCAAGTCAGTCTTAATGTTCCCCTGGAGTCGGCTAAATTTTAAACAGGGTCTTCTCTCTTACAGGCCCTGACCTCCCTTTTCTTAGAGCATTTATTTGATAAAACTTGCAGCTGTAAGTCATCTTTTCTGTCTCTTTGAAGTGTAAATTGTCTTCCAGCTTTTTGCCAATTTTATGACCCAGAAAAATTTTTCTCAAGGACTTGGGAACCATCTCTGCAATGTAAAAATGAAGCAAGAAGGCATCATTAAACCCTGTCCCCACTCTTCGTGGGCAGGTAGGTCTAACTTCAAGGATACAAGTTAGCAAACAGCAATGGTCTAACACTGGGAAGAACATTTGGAAACTCATTATGCTCAGCGCATCTGCTGACCAGCCCCACCTAATGTACTTTCCCACTAGCTCACACCAGCACTGGAAAGCCCTCCTGTTTCTTGTTTCAGGGGAGCTGAGTCGTTAGTTTCTCTCCCCTATTGTAATAGCTCAGTTAAAGGTTTCCTTGCCATCTAAGTTATTCTGGTGCAATTTTTCCTTCAATGTTCTACAGGAATTAAAGTAACAACATCTTTGGTGATAAAAAAAAAAAATAAAGGTTAGACAAAGAAGACCAAGAGAAGCTTTAAGATCATAGCTGGAGAGGAGCATTCAGTGTTCACTACACTGAGAGAGGTCGGCAGACACACTGCAATTGTGATTCTGGTCAGGAAGTAAGTTCAAGTTTACTACCCAGAATATAAGAACTCATAGAAAATATATAATTATTTTCATTTGTGGGTAATATATTACTTCTTTAAGGTTCTTCACAAAATATTTAAAGATGATTTCAAAATGATGACTTATTACAAATTTAAAACTACATGAAAAACCAATGGAATATACATATTATAGTACATAGAACTAATAAATGAATAAGTAAAATCAGTTGAATATCCACACAGAATGTCATGAGGTAAGAAAATTAATCTTTTAAAATTCCATCAAAACATTTCTTGAGCTGGGCATGGTGGCACACACCTGTAATCCCAGGACTCAGGAGGCTGAGATAGGATAGGATAGGATCATGAGTTCAGAGCCAGCCTCAGCAACCAAGCAAGGCCCTCAGCAATTTAGCAAAATCCCATCTCTAAATAAAATATAAAGAAAAGGCTGAAGATGTGGTTCAGTGGTTAGGTGCCCCTGGGTTCAAGCCCCAGTAACTCTCCCCCCAAAAAATTATTGTTTAAAAAAGTTTCTAAATAGCCATTTTCATTGAGTTTAGCCATTAGATTTATTCTGCTATTCATTTTGTGGAAGAAAGTGTCCAACATTGTTTTATTTGCTACTAACCTTTATTAGCCAACCACTGTGATTTAGGTATAGGACTAAGTTTTGTGAGAAGCAGCAACAACAAAGTTGCATTTCCTCTCCTTAAGAAACCTAGGGATTAGTATGGAAAGAAATATCTAAATAATTGGATTCCATGGAGCAGATGATATGAGAACCTAGGGGAAGGACAGATTTCTCCTAGTCCACCGTGGCCTCCTTCCTTGCTGCTCTTGAAAATAGCCCAGCTTACCTGTGCAGAGGTTCATAAATCTCTTTCTTTTTTCTTTTTTGTTCTTTCATTTTTTAAAAATCTATTCAAATTTTAAAAATAAATTTATGCATGACAGTAGAATGCATTTATGCATTTTGATAAATCATTCATAAATGGTGTATGATTTCTCATGTTTCTGTTTGTACAGATTGTAGGATCACATTGGTCATGCAGTCATATATGTACGTAAGGTAATAATGTCTGTTTCACTCTACTATCCTTCCTACTCCCATAACCCTTCCTCTCCCCTCATTCCCCTCTACCTAATATAAAGCAACTCTATTCTACCTTAGTGTCCACCCCTCTTATGGTGAATTAGCATCTGCATATCAGAGAAAACATTTGGCCTTTGGCTTTTGGGGTTTAGCTTATTTCGCTTAGCATGATATTCTCCAACTCCATCCATTTACCAGCAAATGCCATAATTTTGTTCTTCTTTAAAGCTGAGTAATATTCCATTCCATTGTGTGCATACACACCACATTTTCTTTATCCATTTATCTGTTGATGGACACCTAGGTTGGTTCCATAGTTTTGCTATTGTGAGTGGAGCTGCTGTGAACATTGATGTGGCTGTGTCACTGTAGTATGCTGATTTTCAGTCCTTTGAGTATAAAATGAGTCAAATCCCATATAAACTGAATTTTATTCCAAGTTTGCTAAGGAATCTCCATATTGCTTTCCAGAGTCATTACACCAATTTACAGTCCCACCAGCAATATATAAATGTAATTTTTCCTCACATCCTTGCCAACATTTATTGTTGGAGAAGTCATAAAACTCTTTCAAGTAGCTTCATACACCCGTTCATTTAGAAAACATCTATTTAGCACCTACTATGGGTCAACATTGTTTGAGATACTAGAGATACAGTAGAGAACAAAGAATACAAAGTCCTCTGCTGTGTAGTGTGGAAGAAAAATGATAAGTGAAGACAAAAGAGAACTACAATATGTAAGACAACTTACACGGGAAGAGAGAGGTGGGTGATGAAGGGAAGGGAAGACACATTAGCTGGGCTGATCATAGCAGGCCTCTCTGCTAAGGGGCCACTTTAACAGAGAATTGAAGGACATGAGTTGATAAATCAATCAAAGTCTGCAGGGGGAAACGGGTCCTGAGCCAGGAAAACATCTGGCATGTTGTAAGAACAGCAAGAAGGCCCACACAGAATCTGGATATGAGGTGTCCCCCAAAGCTCCTGCTAATGTGGCAATATTCAGAGGTTAAGTGACTAGAGTTTGAGACCTGTGACCTTGTCAGTCCAGCCTGGTCTGAATGGGCTGACTGGGTGGTAACTACAGGTAGGAGGGGTATGGATGGAGGAGGCAGGCCACTGGGGGCATGACCTGGAAAGGTTGTTTTTCCTGCAGACCCTCTCTTTCCCCTCCCTCTCCTTCTCTTTCTCTCTGCTTCCTGACTCCACCAAGGGGAGCAGATTTTTTGTGCTGGAGTCAGCTGCCATGATGTGCTCCCTTACCTGGACCCAGAGCAAGGCAGTTGGCCATCCATGGACCAATATCTCTGAAACCATGAGTCCCCAATAAACTTTCCTTCCATTAAGTGGCTCTTGTTGGGTGTTTTGGTCACCATGAAGAAAAGTTGCCTCAAATAGCCACTGAGACTGGGAATGGTGATTCAGAAAACAAAGGAAAATTAGAAAGGAGTAAAAGAATTAGAAAGGAGCAGTAGCCAGGGGCCAACCCAGGAAGGCCTGGCAAGCAATGTAAGAGTTTTGAATTTTATTCTAAACATGATGGGAAACCTTGTACAATGGAGCATGAACCAATTAACAGTTTCAAGGATGACTCTGGTTGAAGAGGGCCAGAGGAGTTGGGAGGAAATTGTTGGAATCATCTGGGTAATAGATGATAGTGGTTCAGATCTGCGTCCCTCAACTGTAGCTCCAATAGCCTTTGAAGGAAGAGAGTTCCTTGCTGTGTGTTATGGTTTAAATATGAAGTGTCCCCCAAAAGCTCATGTGTGAGACAGTGCAACAAAGTTTAGTGGTGAAATGATTAGGTTATGAGAGTCTTAACCTCATCCATGCATTAATCCCCTGATAGATATTCACTGGTGAATGTAAGCAGGTAAGGTGTGGCTGGAGAGATGGGTCATTGGGGGTGTACTTTGGGGTATATATTTTGTTCTTGGTGAGTTGGAATGTTCTCTCTCTGCTTCCTAGCACCTTATCATGAACTGATTTTCTTTTCTACACAAACCAGTCATGATAATCTGCCTCCCCTTATACCTTACACACGAAGCAATGGAGACCTTTGAAACTGTGAGAGGTGCAGTTTTCCCTTCTTTAAAATTGTTCTTGTCAGATCTATTGGTCACAGCAGCAAATAAAACAAAGCAAAACAATAACAAAAACAACAACAACAACAGAAACCTGATTAAAGCATCGAGGGAGACAATTCTGTGTTACAGGATGCTTAGTAGTATCATTGGCCTCGACTCATAATTCCAGTAGTATCCCAACAATTTTGACAATGAAAAATGTCTCCAGATGTGCCAAGTATCCCTCAGAAGGGGAAATCTCTCCCTTTGAGAACCAATGGTTTAGACTAATATGGCAACAGTAGAGGGAATGGCAGAGGGTTACAGGCCAGACCTAACTCTACTTGTGCATCAGTAGAGATGGGTATCTTGGGTAGAGAGGAGTTAAGGTGGTTCCAAGGTTCCTCAGAAGATGAAGCTGTTTGCTGCTGAGAAGACAGAATTTGTTGGGAGCTAAGGCTGTCTGCAAGTAGCAGGCAAAAGTTCCTCCTGGAGAGGAATCTACATTCCCTCATCCATCTCAACACCATCCCTAGGACTCAACCTAACTACCTCTGATGGCCCGTATCTCTGTGTTTTCAGCTCTGTGGGTTCCTACCACTGCCTCCATTCATCTTATTCCATAGTGGCTTATTCATGTAGTTGTATTTGGAATTTAAATCTTTTGTGTATGTAGAAGCAGATTAGATTCCCCAGAAGGAATTTCATGCTCATTCTGAGACACTATATCTTAGTATTTCCCCTTTGGTCTAGCACAATGTCCAAAGCTGGGAAATATTTAACTCTGCTTCCCATCCTTAAGTACTGAGTCTGTTACCCAGGTTCATGGAGTAGGGAGCAAAATCAGATACAACCCAAGACTGCAGACACAGAAGAAGAACAGTGTAGATTTCATTAGGTCAAGGAATGATCTTTTCAGGGACTTTCAATAGGATTGAAAACACAGGTGAAGTGTGGGTATGCATGAAATGAGATTGGGAGTTCTGATGAATAAGTAGTGGTTAGTGTCTTTGATTTGGATGGGAAATAACAAAAGATTAGCCTAGCCTGACATTGGCTTCTGAATGGCCTCAGATCCTGTCTCGATGAATTCTGCAGAACCAGAGAATGGCTTTGCACTGTGGAGTACACCTTTGCACTTCAGAGAAAGGACTTCCATGGACATGGAGGGATTTTGCTAGGAGCAGGAGAACACATTGCAGTTTATGGGTTTTTTTGGGGGTACTCTCCACCAGGTAAAAATTAGGGGTAAATAGTGTCAAACCACACAAATGACAGATGATGGGGTCAGGCTCAACTTCTTCAAATGAATTCCTTTCTGCACCTTTTTCCATCTCTGGTCCCTGTCAAAACACATGTCAAATAAAATTCAATGAAGCATAAAGCAAAATGACATGCATTGGATGGACAGTCACTTAGTGTTCAATTTCTTGCCCAAACCTAAAAAACGTCAATTGTGGACTTAACATTTCAAAATATTTTTACTGGTACAGAGGCTGGAAAATATAAATATACATTTTAGCTATAGTTTTTAGATGTTAGAGTGCAATTGTGGAATAGCATTTTAACAATTTTTTTCATATGAATTCACATGTGCTGTTCATGAGGCCATGTATCTTGCTCTCTAGGAGTAATGATAAGTTCAATAATAATATTTAAATCTTACTAAATATTTAATATGTGACAAATACCTTTGTACGTTATTTCAGTTTGTGATCATAACATTATCAAGCAGGTTTTATTTTCATCTTTTTTCAGGTGAGAACATAAACACTTAGAAAAGAGGTCATTTTTCAAGGTCATGTGCAGGTTAATAGCAGACCAAGGATCAAATCCTCATCTAGAGAAACCAGAAACACCAACTCATGATCTTGCATTCTGCCTCCTGGATCAACTTAATCCCTACCTTACCTGGAGGTGGGGCTTTGAAAAGGGATGGAAAGGAGGAAACACCTCTGTTGGGGGTTGGAAGGGTATATGAAGAAGTCCAGCGATACTAAAGGTCACCTTGACTAACTGAATTAATACTGAAAGCATTTACAGAGAAAGGATACACGCTGATATGTGTGTTTATTCAACTGAAATTGAATTTTACTGAACATTTGTATTTATGCATCTAAATAACATAGCTTTTAAGAGTGTATTTAACATTTAGTCTTCATTGAAAGGAACAAAGTTTGAAACTTTTTTGGGAACTTTGTTTCTTTAGAATAGCATATGATTTCTATGGCAATGACATTTTTCAAGAAGTTATGTTTTTGACCTATGCTCATCCAAACTCAAATTATTCCATAATGGTTTCTTGTTCTTGCTAAGGAGTCCATATTTCTCCCTAAAGCACTCAATAGTTATGCTCTTTCCTGATTGATGTCTTGCCTTTTATCAACCAGACAAAGTGGAAGACAAGATGGATTGGAGCAGAGTTCATTCTCTAACTAGCTAGAGCTCTGTGAGATATAAACTTTCACTGCTAAACATAGTTCCAAATTCAGTAAGTTTACTCCCTTTGGAGAAACACATTGTTAGTACTTGCATGAAATGCCTTTGAACACACATCAAAATATTTTAATAATTTAAGGATAAAATCCAAACACCTATGTATATGAAGACCTGATATCTAACATTTTTGAACTGAGCTTAAACATTTAAAATAGTTTCACTGAACTGTTTAACTTTTCTCTAGTCATGCATTTTCAGATGTTTGTACTTAAAACTCACCACCATTCTAAAGAAGTATACACGTGTACACACACACACGTATGCAAGTGTGATGGTTTTCTCTGTCTTCCTGGTGAGGCAGTTATTCTTCAAGTTATAAAAGAACCATCTCCTGTGTCATTTTCTCCAACCTGTCCTTATCAGATCATATCTTTCTCCATTTATGCTGTGAACATATTGTGTATAATTCTTACAGTGTTACTCCATAGCTTTATAGTCATATGTAAATATGCACCTTTAACTCTCTCATTGGACTGTGACACATCAAAGATGGGTCTTTTATGGAAATCAGTAAGAAGATTTCTTAAAGGACTAGGGATGGAACCACCCTATGGCCCAGCTGTGCTACTTTTTGGTATTTATAGAAATAGCCTGGTCATCATACTGTAGTGACATATGTGTCCCATATGGCAGAACATTAGCCAAACATGGAATCAGCCTAGGTGTCTGTCGACAGATGAATGGATAATGGAAATGTGGCATGTACACACACACACATGGAGTTAACTCAGCCATAAAAAAGAAATTATGTCATTTGCAGGAAAGTGAATGGAACTGGAGAACATCATGTTAAGTGAAAAGAGTCAAATTCAGAGAGCCAAGGGTAACGTTGTCACTCATATGTGGAAGTGAGAGAGAAAAAAGAAAAAAACATGTGGGGAGTGATTTCATAAAATAGAAGAGATCAGTAGAGTAGAGAATGAGAGGAGAATGAAGGAAGTGGGGAAAGGGGAGGTAAAGGGGAATGAGATTGATTACGTTATGCTTTGTGCATGTGAGAATATATCACAATGAATCCCTATTATGTATAATTATAATTCAGAATTAATTTTTAAAAAGATGGGTCTCTCTTGACCTTACAGTTAGCACCTCTTGCAAAGTACAGGATACAAGTAAGATGTCTGATGAATCAGGTGCTATTTGCTTGTCTGTCTCTTAGCTTCTGAAATTGGTTATTCCAAACATGAGGAGGAACGGCATATAACTTTCAGCACTGGACCCGCTGGATGTTACCGTTTGGTAGTTAGTCTCGAATGAGCCGCATTAACAAGATTGAGATTCCAGGTTCCCTTGGACATCATCTTCTATACTTCCCCTGGTAATTACATTTACAGCCCAAAGCAGTTACTCCTAGGGTCACCCTGCAGTGTCATTTGAGCCTCACAATGTTAGCACAGAAGGAAACTTTGAATACCGATTGAACGATGGTTGGTACCCCAGGGTACAAACCAAGCAGAGGATGGATGAGGTGTAGCTCTGCTTGCTAAGAACACAGATGGAGATGCACTAAAGTTAGATGAATCCCGGGACCCTGCAACCTATGGGCCGTACGTCCTGAGTCATCTGGCACTTTATTAGAAGGATTAGCTTTCAGGAGGACTAATTCTCCCTAGGACAGGGTGCTACTCCTAATTACCGTGCAAGGTAGGTTAGCTGGACTTCTGGGAATATTTATAAGTCAACTTAAAAATTATTATCTAAGTGTTTTATGAGTATAAACCAAATGAATGTTTCAACTATTCCCCTATACTGCCTGTTTCTGTGTCCTGGGAGCCTGATGAGGGAAAATAAAGAACCATTGAACAGTTCCTTCCTGACATTCAGTCTAGGAAAATTCTTCTACCATTGCTTTAGCTTTGGGGTTCATTATTATCATACTTTACATTTTCTTCTTTGACTGTCTCCCTGGTCTTTCAACTCCTCCAGCTGTATTTGCAAGTCTAGGTGCAAATACTCCTTTTCTTTTAGTTGTACATTTTCCCTTCATGTTTGGTTCATGCCTAGATCTGTCCATTGATTCATCTTTCATGAGCTTGTCCTGTGAATTTCACTCTACAGGAAGTTTACTTAGACTTTTGGTTTACATGCTGAATGGCCCCAACAGTTTTTGGATGTTGAAGGTCCATATATTAAAGAGATTTGCCCCCCAGGTCTTAAAGGGTGGGACCTTTGTGAAGTGGGGCCTAGAGAAAAGTACTTAAGTCCTTGGGGGCATTGCCTCAAAGAGAACTGTGGACCTGGTCATGATGTGAGTGGTTTTACTCTGCCACATGCGCCTGCCATGGTGTGCTGCCCTGCCATAGGCCCAGAACAGTGGAGCCTTGACCATGGACTGGAACCCTAAAACCATGAGTCAAAATAGACCTTTGTTCTTTTTAAGTTTATTTTATTAGCTATTTTGTTATAGTAATAGAAAACTAATACAAAAAAATTGAAAGAAAGGAGTGGGATGATCTTTGCCATTATGATATACCCCAAAATGTGGAGAAGCTTTTGATTTACTGGTGGAGTTTCAAAAAGTTTGGAGAAAAGCAGAGTAGAAAAAGCTTAGAAGGTTGTTAAGCCTATCAGCTTAGCAGGTGATACTGGTGGGGATGCAGAAGACATCAATTCATCAATTCATCAATTCATCAATTCATCAAGACATCCTATCATCAATTGCTGATAGGAATGTGGACAGTGAACATGACACTGATGAGCTCTCAAGCGGAAATGAGGACTCTACTGGGAATTAGTAGAAAATCCACCTTTGAACACAGAGGGAAAGATTGTCATGAGTTTTGTCAATGTCCTGATACATTTTGGGAGGCCAGACTCAAAGAGGAAGAGGTAGTTTATTTGTCAGAGAAAATTTCAAGGCAATATAACAAAACATTAAGTGAAAATGATAATTAGGGTGAGAATCAGGAGGGAAAGGCGAGTGGAGAGAGGTGGAAATTTGCAGTTTCACCAGATATGGAGGGCACACAAAGATGCAGCCCAAAAGTGTGGTTGCCAGTGTGACAAGAAGAATTCAAGTGCTCCCAGCTCCCAGGAGGCCAAGGAAGAGGATCACATGTTTGAGGACAACTTGGGCAACTCAGGGAGAGCAAGGGATGACGCTCATTGGAAGAGCATCCTTGGGTTCAATTCCCAGTGTGGGAGGTGGGCCAGGTACAGCTTATGTCCCCACAGACTGTGGCTTTGTCTGTGTGATGATGGTTTCTCAGGTGTGCAGCATATAAGAATTTGATGTTATGGTGGTTTTTGCCACGATTTCTAAGTGAGATCTAAAGGCCAGGTGGTGTGTGGCAGGTTGAAGTTCCTGCAAGCAGCTCCTCACAGGCAATGCGTGTAGTTGTGGGAGTCAAGTTGAAACTGCAGAGAAGACTCCCAGGAAGGCAGAGGTGGCAGCGATGCACAATGCCTGCCAAGGGAAGCTTCGGGAGGTGTGCAAAACCTGCCCAAGGTAGAGCCCGTGGGGACTGCAATAATCAAAGCCCCTGGGAGTTTGCTTCCCACCAGTGCCCCCTGGGTGCTGGCCTGGAGATCTGGATTTAATACTTACCCTGCTGGGTTTTGGTGGTGCTTTGGCCTGATTCCGCCTTACTATTTTCCTAGTTTTCCCCTTTGGAATAGCATTTACCTTGTGCCTCACTCGCCGATGGACTTTGGAAGCATGCAGCTTTCTTTTTGACTTCTTCAGGTGCTCACAGCTGAGTGTACCTTGAATCTCAGAGGGAAGTGTGGACTTGGACTCTGAGCAGTGCTGGGACAGTGATGACTGTGAGATTCCTGGGTTTGGGCTAAAGGTACTTCCCATTGTGAGCAGGGCTTGCACTGTGGGGCCAGGTGCACAATTCTCTGGCTCGAACCTGAAATGTCACCCACAGGCCCTTGTAAAGACTTGGTCCCCAGGGTGAGGCTACTGGGAGGTGGTGAGGCCTTGAGGAGGTGGGCCCAGTGAGAAGTCCTTAGGTTCTTAGGGACCATCCCTCAGATGGGATGTGGCACCACAGCTCCTTCTTTGTTCTTTGCTTTCTGCCATAAGGTAAGTGACTTTGCCCTGCTCCCACATGATGTGCCTGAACTGCAGGACCAACCTGTCATGCAGAGGGACTTCCAAAACTGCGGGCTAGATCATAAATTAATTATCTTAAATACATTGTTATCTATAGTCACAGAAAACTGATAACATTTTTGGCTCTACCAATGAAGTTGGCAACCACCCTCTAACTCGCTGATTCCATTCGCTCATATCTAGTCTTTATAGAAATTTTCACCTTCTAACTCACTGTGCAGTCAAATTGTCTATTGTGCTTACATTTCATGAAAAAGTCTCATGACAGAGATTTTTGCCTATTTTGTTAAATAATGCATCCCATCTGGAACATAGTAGGTATGAAAAAACTGAGCAAAGGAAGAAACACTTTGCTTTTATAGCTATTCATAGCATGGTATGGGGCTTAGCGCACTGACCTAGGTTCTTATTATATGAATTCTGTCCTGGCATTTCACAAAAAAATCATCTAGATTATCTTCAAAGAGCAAAAATCAAACTTTCTGGATGCTGGCTTTAATTGAGCAAAAAATTGGTGGATATAAAGAATGCTTATGGAACATTTGGGAAATGGTTTTTTAACTCACCTTCCTGAAAAGACTTGGTTCTTTAAAAAAGAAATAGAATTCTTTCATATTTGATATGATCAGTTTTCTAAATATTTGTCTTTTTTACATTAAGAGATTTGCCATATTTGAAAATATTTTTGAATTCACAAAGGCAGCCTGATGTGTAATGTAGCATGCAGGTCCACAGAACGAATTTATGGATCACCTATTGCATTCCAGGCACTGAACCAAATGCTGAGGCTCTAGGATAAATAGGATATAAATTGTGTTTGGTGTAAGTCAACAGCTGAGCTACTCTCAGTAATAAATATCCTATGTATCTATATGTGTAAGTATTTATACACGCAAGTACATGTTTAGGTATACACATGTGCTATATTCAACATAAAAAATAATCTTGATTGTGTTTCCTTCTCCCTCTTAACATCATCTTCAGGTAATAACTATTTCTTGAGTACAGGAAGCATAACTTCTTCCAAAGCAATTTTGAAATGTGTTACTAATTGCTTCCTGTAAAATCCTTGTTTTAGGAAGTGAATTTTAGGGATGGCTGTAACTCTGATACAGTGTTTTTGTCATTTAAAATGACATCATGAAAGTTTAGTCGCAGTGATGGTGCTTTACTCAAAACACAATTCCAGATTCGTTTCCCATGGCACTAGCAGCTCATGTCATCGGGGGCTGGGCTCTTGAGTCCTGTGTGTGAGACACTGTTTTCCAGGAGGGATTCAATGATCCTTAACATGTTGTTGTGTGGCTTCCGCCTCTTCTGAGCTGGCGGAGGAGTCTGCTTTAGTTCTTTTCTCCTCCCAGCCATGCAATTTTATATAATTATAAACACCGCCTACACCTCTATTACTGTGACATGCAATCTCAAGCTTGAAGACAAGATGCATTTATATCAGCATGTTAACATTATTATTGGAAGAAAAAGCAGCTCTGGTGTGATTCTTCTTACAGACAAGGAAATAACTCCTTCCCCTTTTCATCCTGCTTCATGCTCTGAGCGAGGTTATTCAGCTTCTTTTTCGTCTCCCCAGAACTCTGCACAGTTCTATAAGACTGTTTAGCCATTATGAGGGAAATAAATACAGAAAAGACTCTGAAGGCCCTTGGAGGGTTTGTTTTCTTCACTTGCTGCTAAGCTGATCTCTAGTTTTATGGCTCCTACTCCCTTAGGATTTTTTTTTTTTTCAGTCCTGGGGATTGAACCCAGGGGCGCTCTGCTACCGAACTATACCCCTAGCCCTTTTAATATTTTATTTTGAAACAGTGGCTGAGGCTGGCCTTGAACTTGTGATCCTCCTGCTTCAGTCTCTTGAGTTGCTGGGTGTGGGTGTGCCATGACGCTTCTATGGAGGAGTCAATGAGGAGAGGTAGGGAGGGCGCCTCGTGTCTGGGTTGCGTCTGGTGTGGCTGGGAAGTGCTCTGCAGGAGGCTCTTGGGTAGAGGAGCAGGCCAGTAGCCTCACCAGCATGTCCAACAGGCCGTGCCTGACTTCTTAAAGCTTTATACCTTTTAAGGTTTTGACAATACAGGAAAAGTGAATTTAAAGGGCTAAGAGTTGGAATGACATAAGTAAAATTTAAGCCAATTACAGGAACTAATTACAAAGCATACAGTCACTTCTATTGGGATGCTAATTAATTTGAAATTTCACAGACAATGGCAGACAGGGTGGTCATACACTTGTATTTAAAAACATAGAAGAAAGCAGAATTAAATTTTATGCAGAAGAATTACAGAGTAGATTTTTTTTTTTTTTTTTTTTTTGTGGTGCTGGGGATTGAACCCAGGGCTTTGGGCTTGTGAGGCAAACACTCTACCAACTGAGCTATATTCCCCAGCCCCACAGAGCAGATTTTTGAGGATTTTGTATAGTTTTGTATAGTTTTATGGGATGTACAACCCCCAGGGAGTATATATTTTTTCTTTCTTTTTTTTTTATTTTTCACTCATCAAAACAAGGTCAAGAATGACAGTGTTAGAAGAGCTGCTGTCTCCAGCGGCACAGGGTCTGGAAAGAGGCTGGAATTTTTCCAGAGGAAAGAAGAGGTTTTATTTATTTGTTTTGTCTTCCCATGTCTTTTTAGAAGCCAGCAGGTTTCCTGTAATTCTTTTCAGGGTTTTAGCTATCTTTGCAATGAACTTCTAACAGTATAGCATCTGTTAGCAGAATCCTTCTCTTGATGTTTTCTGAGTTTGAGAGAAAATATTTCTATACAAAGACTAACTCTGCTCTCTGTTAAGAACAGGAGATTTGGAGGAGTTTGGGGAATGTTTGGGGTTAAGTAATCCAGTCCGCACCTTACCTCCCTTCCTAGCAGTTCTGTTGGAACATTTTTTTAAAGTGGTCTAGAAAAGTTAATTAGCTTGTCATGGCCGCAGTCAGTCAATTTCATAGGCAGATGAAGGTCACTGAGCTGAAGATGAGTGACAAGTGTGAAGTTATACCTTGCATGAGGGAGTTCTAATCTACTAATTCTCCCTGTCTCTACAATCTTCAGAAGGCACCCTTGGTCCTCATAGTCATGTTGGCCACTCCTGGAGACAAAGGGTGGGCGATTTAGATGGTGATGCACCAGGGAAAATTATAATTTTTACTGTTGATTTATGATTTGTGTATCATATGTTTTTTTTCTATTTAAAGAAGCTAAAGTGGCAAAATAATGATTCTCTGCTTTTCCTTGTTAGATGGCTGAGGTCAAGAAGGTTACCTAACATCTCTCAGATTCAATGTCAGCTTTGTGAAATGTTTCCTCCTTCAAAGAATTGGTGAGCATTAAATGATGGATGATATTTGAGAACCTAGTAGAGGAAATGCTATTCCTTTTTGATAGAAACATATATTTTAAGAATATTTGATTGTATCTTGTTGACTCATCTCATTGGTCCCAAAGGATGGAAAGCTCATGGAGAACAATTCTTGTCTTACTATCCTTAGTATCTTGTGGGCACCTGGGATACTGCTGGATGCATTGGTAAGCACTGGTGATCTCCAGCCAGAACAAATTCAAAAGAAAGCAGAACACCTCAGAATCTGCCCTACGACTCTTGTGAACCCATTACTTCTTCCACATTCCTTTTGTGGGATTCCTAGAAAATGATTGACAGACATAACACAGTTATTTGTATGTTTCAAGGGAAACTTATGGAGAATTTGGAGAGTTGTAGTCTCCATCAGCCCAGGCTCACACTGTGGGCTCCTGCAGAGTCATCTAAACAAACCAGGGAGGAAACCTTTCAAAGATGCCCATAATGAACCTCAGAGATGTTGGGTGAGCTTCCTTACCTCAGTCAGGTAGTAAAGGGAAAAGCAGGGACAAACACCAGTTATATGACTCTAGACTCATTCTCTTTCTAGGAACAATAAAATTGCTGGTAAAATCACCACATTTTTTCTCAGTGGTGACTAATAAGCTCCTCAGGTGTTGCTGATGACTCCAGAGTTCCATCCAGTGCAGACAGGATTTTGTTTAAAGTACTTAATTTTCAGAAGAATTGAAAATTGATAGATTCTTATGAGTCTCCGACATCAGTAGCCAGTTCTTCAGTTTTACTTGAAATTAGTTAAGTCTCAGTTGAATTTTAAAACATTTATGTGCTTCAGAATTGGGTTGGGGGGTGAGGGGTGAGAGAAGAGTGGAGGGACTTTAGATTATGTAGAGGGAAATGAGAGGGGGAGGGGGAGGTGGAAAGAAAAATGGTGGAATGAGACCGACATCATCACCCTATGTACATGTATGATTACATGAATGGTGTGAATGTACATCATGCACAGCCATGGAAATGAAAATTTGTACCCCATTTGT
>JAJEJO010002726.1:0-30473 GCA_020662805.1 Glaucomys volans | reverse complement strand
AGATTATGTAGAGGGAAATGAGAGGGGGAGGGGGAGGTGGAAAGAAAAATGGTGGAATGAGACCGACATCATCACCCTATGTACATGTATGATTACATGAATGGTGTGAATGTACATCATGCACAGCCATGGAAATGAAAATTTGTACCCCATTTGTATACAATGAATCAAAATGAAGTCTGTAAAAATTAAAAGAAAAAAGAATGGAGAGTTGCAGGCACAAGAGAGACAGATGAGAACACTTCTGGGCATACAGACTTACACTGTCCTCTTGTAACCAAAGAATTTTTCTCCTGGAGAAGTTGAATGAGTTCCCAGAACTGAGAAAGTTCCTGGCTCCTGTGAGGATGCAGAGCTGAAGGTAAAAGCATGGGCCAAGAGATCAGAAGAGTTTTGAGTGCTGCAGGATGGAGGGGAGAACCTTGAAGCTCTGAGTGCACGGTGCTTACACAGAACAGTGATGCCAAGAGAGAATCAGAGGCAGTGACTCGCTTGATGTGGGACCTGCAGGAATGCACCTGGTTTTACCTTGGATGCCCTCAGGGGAAGCAAGGAACAACAAATCCGTCTCCAGGAGCATGGCCACCTTCCTAATTTCATAAAATCCAGAGAAGTTTTCCACATCTGTAAACTAAGGGTATATATACTTGGGCCATTGTTACTGCTAATGCGAATTTGTTTGTAAAGTAATTCATGGCTCACAGTAAAGGCTACTCCTTATGAGAAAATATTTCCTTTGAGTAATTTAAAAGTTATTGGACATTTACTAGGTGTTACCAGCTGTAGACATACATCTCTCATGACCTGACCTTGAGACTCTAGCTCTCTGCAAGGTTAAATGTTCTAGGTTAAGCAATATGGCTTCTCCTGAGGCAGTCAATGCTCTGTATATCTTGGGGCTCCCAGATATTGCATATGACTTATTGTCCCTGTAGATGCTTTCAACCTTAGAACAGGACTTGATATATACATTGGTTGTTGCTTTTTGAGAGTCTTGTGTTTGAATAATTTGTACTCTCAAGGCAGATTAATGCCCCTCTGGTTGTTTCATGAAGAGTTCGCTGTCAAGAAGTAGATAGTACATTTTTCTAATCATAGTGTTCTGGTAAAGGAGCCACACTCCCACAGTAACTCCAAAGAAATAGAATAATTAATTGCTTAATGATGGTTTGTGAAACATATCATAATTATTTATTTAAGAATTAAGTATAAGCCAAGTGTGGTGGCGCATGCCTGTAATCCCAGTGATTTGGGAGGCTGAGGCAGGAGGATCGTGAGTTCAAAGCCAGCCTCAGCAACTTAGGGAGGCCCTAAGCAACTCAGTGAGACCCTGTCTCTGAATAAATGTAAAATAGGGCTGGGGATGCAGCTCAGTGGCCTAGTGCCCCTGAGTTCAATCCCTGGTTCCAAAAAAAAAAAAAAATAATTAAGTATAGTATTAAAATACTGCAACTATAAGAAAAGTGGAAAGTTACAGAAAACTGTGCAGAAAGTCCCACACACTTAACCACAGACTGTTACAAATTGCACTTCAATTGTTGCTTCACAGCGCTTAATTTTTTCCATTTTCCTCCAGATTTGAAAGCTACACCTCACTTGGACATTTCATATTTCTCCTTACATCCTTTGCATGCTTAAGTAATATTTCAGGGTACTAGATCTTTCCATTCATGGAGGAAAAATATGGAAATTTTCTATGTTACTCATAGAAAGGGTCTTCTTTTCCCTTCACATTCATTATTCACAACTCCTTCTGTTCTCGCCAATTTGAAGAAAAAAGTTAAAAAAAATTCTACCAAATAAGGCCCATTTTTTTATGTGAAAGGCACATGGTTGGTCCTTTTCTCTAGTATTTCTCTTTTTCATCTTAATCTTTGAATTTGTTTCTACTCTTTTCTTCGTAGGTAGATGTATGCCTCAAAATAAGAAGTTCAAGACCATCTGAACCAAACTTTTGAAACACTTTTTAATGTAAGTTTTTCAAGCAAGCTTACTTACCTCTGCTCTAAACAGACCACTCCTCTTTTTCCCCTCAAGTCATCAGTAAAACCTGTTCTGAATAAAGTATTACAAAAATAACAATCTTCAAATCATATAAAAAGTTTTTGTGTGTTTTTATTTTTTTTATTTTTTGTTTTGTTTTTACAAGAAAACCAAAATCTGAAGTAAAGAATTCAAATGAGACCCATCTTTGGCTCAGTCAACATTTTTATTTATTTATATTTATTTTATTTTATTTTTTAATTTATTTGTTTTGATTCATTGAACACAAATGGAGTACAGCTATTGTTTCTCTGGTTGTACACAAAGTAGAGTCACACCATCTGTGCATTCATGCATGTACACAGGGCAATGGTATCTGTCACACATTCTGTTATTATTCTTGCCCCCCCACTCCCCGACCCCACCCCTCCCTTCCCTTTATGCTACCTATCCTTCCTCCATTCTTGCCTCCCTTCCACCCCACATTATGCATCATCATTCCAGGGCAGAAGATGTGAACCCTTGAGAATGAAAACTTTAAAAGAAAATTGGAAGAGACCAGTAGAAAGGAAAAGGGGAAAGAAGAAAGAAAGAAAGAGAGAAAGAAAGAAAGAAAGAAAGAAAGAAAGAAAGAAAGGAGGGAGGGAGGAAGGAAGGAGGCAAGAAAGAAAGAAAGAAAGAAAGAGAGAGAAAGAAAGAAAAGAAAGAAAGAGAAAGGAGGGAGGGAGGGAGGGAGGAAGGAAGAAGGAAAGAAAGAAAGAAAGAAAGAAAGAAAGAAAGAAAGAAAGAAAGAAAGGAGGGAGGAAGGGAGGGAAGGAGGGAGGAAGGAGGAAAGAAGAAAGAAAGAAAGAAAGAAAGAAAGAAAGATGAAAAAGAAGAAAGAAAGAAAGAAAGAAAGACGAAAGAAAAGAAGGAAAATAATTCTTTAGTGCTTGAAACCTCAAAGCAAACTTAGGTCATGGGAAGCTTCATGTGCTTTTTCTTAATAAGCAGAATTCAGAGGCATAAAAATACAGCAAGCAATAATAGGGTGAGTTGTAAATTCAAATCAAACAGGATGGGTGGACACAGTGGACAGGGCCTGCGTGTGGGAAGGGGTTTACAGGAGGAGGAGAGGTGGACTCTGTCCTGAGTGGAGAAGGCTGGTTCTATGGTCCAATATTCAAACGAAAGGTTGTCAAGCAAGTCATAATTCAGTCAACAAGTGTGTCATCGTGAGGCCTTGTGTCCTTGCTTTCCCTTTTCAAAATAATCCACACACAAAATGATTCATGGGACCTTGATTAAGTTACTTGATTCCTCTGAACATCTTTTTCCTTGTCTTTTGTGTGTGTGTGTGGGGCGAGTATTGGGGGTCAAAGCAGGGCTTCATGCATGCTGAGTTACACCCCAGCCCTCTGTGTCTTTGTCGTTAAAATCACCATGAGCGGGTGGTGCTCATAATGGCCACACCACCCTGCATTCTTCTATGCTGCACTTCATTTGATGGAGACTTGTGGATGTAAGAAGATCCCTGAAAGGCGCATTGTTATCCGTTAGTCCGTGCCAACACAGAGTAGGTACTCAGAAACGTTTGTTAATTAAAAAATAAATTCTGTCCATTTGCAATATAAAAATAATATCTAAGAAAGTTCTAGAATTTTTAGCTCTGCCCACTATTATTACTTCATGCCCTCCTGTCTTATCTACCATGTGCCCTAGTGTTTCTTAGGAACAACAGGGAGATGATTCAATGTGCTGACCGAGTATGTGTGCTTATAGTTTGTAAGGACAACGTTTTACTTGCCATTTAATACATATATTTTTATATGTTATTATTTCAGCTTTCACTTTTCACTGAAGGTCACAAGACCAGGCTCAGCTGGTCTAAAAGAAAGCCACTTAATATGGCCTACAGACGATCTTGTTACCCTGGCAACTAGAAACTCTCCCACCCCAGTATTCCTCGTGTGTCTTCAATTCAGCTAACACGTTCTTCTTCTTTTATTTTTTAAGTGGGAATGCTGTTTCAGAATAATGGTTGCCAAAAATGGATAATAGCACGAATTAGAAGGCCATTTACATAGGCAATTGGGATGTTATTACATTTTCTCTTTCATGTTCTCAAATAGTCTTTTTGAATACTTAATGGTTAATTGGCATTTATCTCTAATTATTTTTGGTAACTTTGTGAATTTTGAAAAAAGAAACTCTATGTGTATATGAAATTTGGTTAATTAGCAAGATAGCATTATTTTCTGATCAATCAAATAACTATTGTCACAGTTTAAAAGAGCGTGATTATCTGTGTGAATATAGATATGTGTAGCATATGAATGTTCACTAACATTTTTTGTAAGCATTTAAAAATGACCTGTGTTTGGACAAATTTAGAGACAAGCTTTGTGGTGATGAAATACTGAACTAATACCAACAACAAAAAATTTGGAATGCCCCTGTTTATGGCAGGCATCAAGGCTCGTAGGTAAGCTTACGGAAATCAGCCTCTGTTTTCTTCTGTTGAAGCCTTGGTGCTTGGATAGCCCTCTGACTTTGGGCAAGACAATCAAAACTGAAGTACTAGATTATGACCAGGACATGCTTAATGAGGCCCACAGGGGGACAGAGACCCTCGAGATGGTCTACAGCAAACTGTCCTCTTTTGCCCCTCATTGCTTCAGATGTCTTTTATTCTTCTCTGATCCTTCTTTGTCAGATGCCAGAGACCCAGATCCAGTGGACTGGGTCATACCATCACATTTATTAACTTCCAGAGGTTACTAAATGAAAGCCAGTTATCCTGAAGATGTATCTTACAAACATCCGAGGGTCAAAGTCTACAATTTGCTCAAGTGTACTTTCCAAATCCATGAGTTCAGTCAGTGGCACCACAGCAGGAAACCCCTGTCACTCTACACAAAGTGTATAAAAGACCTAGGCATTAGAACAGAGATCCTGAACCTGCTAGAGGAAAATGTAGGTCCAACTCTCCATCAAGTCTGATCGGGAACCGACTTCCTCAACAAGATTCTGAAAGTGCAAGAGGCAAAATCAAGAATCAATAAATGGAATGGTATACAACTAAAAATCTGCACAGCAAAGAAAACAATCAAGAATGTGAAGAGAGAGCCTACAGAATGGGAGAAAATCTTTGCCACCTGCATCTCAGATAATTAATCTCCAGGCTATGTAAAGAACTCGAAAACACCAAAAAACCCAAATAATCCAGTCCACAAATGGGCAAAGGAACTGAATATGTACTTCACAGAAGAAATATGAATGCTGAACAAATCTATGAGAAAGTATTCAGCATTTCTAGCAGTGAGAGAGATGCAAATTAGAACTACTCCAGTCAGAGAGGCAGTTACAAAGAACACATGTAACAATGATTATTGGTGAGGATGTGGGGAAAAAGGTTCACTCATGCATTGCCGGTGGGAGTGTAAATTGGTGTGACACTCTGAAAAAACAGTATGAAGATTCTCAGAAAACTTGGAATGGACCCCACCATTTGACCCAGCTATCCCACTCCTTGGCCTATACCCAAAAGACTTAAAATCAGCATACTATAGTGATGCAGCCACATCAATGTTCATAGCAGCTCAGTTCACAATAGCTAAACTATGGAACCAACCTAGCTGCCCTTCAACAGATGAATGGATGAATGGATATAGATTTATATCCATAGATATATATATATATATATATATATCACATTGCTATATATATATATATATCACATTTTTATATATATATCAATGGGATTTTCTCCCATTCTGTAGGCTCTCTCTTCACATTCTTTGTTGTTTTCTTTGCTGTGCAGATTTTTAGTTGTATGCCATTCCATTCATTTATTCTTGATTTTGCCTCTTGATATTATATATATATATTCATATATGTTCATATATGAATACACCACCAGTGAAACCTCACATCTTATGCAACCACAAAAATGGGATCCTAATTAGAATAAGTTAACTCCATGTATGTATAATATGCCAAAATGCACTATACTATCATGTGTATCTATAAAGAACAAATTTTAAGAAAGAAACTTGCCTCTCATGTGAGTAGCAAGGACCTCAAAAGCAGAAGGCACCTGGAATTGAAGCTTTTTCCTTAGCCGAAACATTTTTATAAGAAGAGAACCTGGAGCCTAACATTAGAAACTACTCTTCTTTGGTGGTGTTTGCAGTGTCAGATCTTCATGACTTCCATTATTTTAAACTTATTATCTATTATGTTATAGATACCTGGTTTCAGCACCTTTTAGTTGTTACTGTGCATAGATTGAATGGACACAGAGTGGGTAAATGGTTAATGAGCTGCATGCCTTGGTGTGGACTATTAATGAGGGAGTTCTTTCTCTGGATGTTCTGACACAGGTGTGCTACAGGTAAGCATGGTAGCATTTGAGAAGATGGGCTGAAATGTGGGACTCAATATGCATAGTTAAGGCAGGAACCAGGAGTACATTAGTCGACAATGTGAAGCCCTGTTCATTTTTACTTCTCTGAATTCCATCTGAGTGACGTGGATAGCATTTCAAGGACTAGGAGACTGACCTTGACCAGAGAAATAACCTGAATTCTAACAGACCAACCTAAAATTGAGTATGCCCTCAGTTGGTGACTTTATAAGATTTACAGTAACATAAGATGGTAGTATTCATTATGTTTACAAGTGAATTATCTTTTTAGTTATCTGAAACATTAAAATCTTGAGTTTTCTCTTCTAAAATTAAGGAGGAAAATAGTGACATAAACCTTTCTGATCTATATCTAAATATGGGGAGAGTCCTGGTAGGTGAGTGTCTCATGTACCTAAAGTCACCTCTGTATTGTGGGATTGTGTAGCCTGATCCTAATTCTGACTAATTGTGTAGCCTGATCCTAATTCTGACTCATTGTATGTGTTCCAGATTTCCTGGCGGAGCAGTGCTTTCTGATATAACATTTGAAATAGTGTTTCTGAACTCAAAGGTTGGAGGAAGAATTTAGTATGAAAATTCATGCAGATCCAGACTTAAAGTTGAATTTTATACATGATTTAAGTTTCCCCTTAGTTGTCTAGAATATATTACAGTTCTTGGAGCATTTTAATGACTTTTGTACTGATTCCTTAGCTTGTGCTTTGATGGTTCTGTGGGGACATCATAAGCTTTGACTCAGTCACTTTCAATGCCTGTGCCTTTACCAGTCCCTCGCCAACATGATGTCTCTGGTGTCTCTGTCTAGTGAGTTCCTGTGTGTTTTTCAAGTCCTAGCTCAAATACCACGCGTTCTGTGTGTCCTCCTTGATTTCATCAAGCAACCTGGATATACAGTCACCTGTACTTCCTCAACATTGGTGTTCTATTGCTCTGGAATGGTGCTTTAAATACTCTGTTATAGGGCTATACATGTATAGTCTACTTGTCACACTTTGTAAGCACCCTGGAGCCAAGGACTGGAGACTAAAATGTATCCCCAACACATAGCTCAGTTTTGCATACTGACCAGGTAGGTGCTCAATGCTGAGTCAATTCCTTGGGTGAAATTTACTGGACTGAACCCCTTATCTCCTCAGATTTGTATGCTGAAGTTCTAACCCCAGGTATGCCAGACTGTGACTTTATTTGGAGATGGGCGAGGGCAGGTTTTTTAAGAGAACTTGAAGACTGAATGAGGTCACTAGCAAGCCCAACTCCAACATGACTGGTGTCCTTATAAGGAGATTAGGACACAGCTGTGTACAGAGGGACATCCTAGGGAGCAGAGGGCCATCTGCAATCCAATGACAGAACTCTCAGAAGCCAATCCTATTGATACCTTGACCTCAGGCTTCTGGCCTCCAGAATTGTGAGGAAGTAAGGCTGGGCTGTTTAAGCCATCCTGTCTGCAGCGCTTAGTATGGCAACCCAAGGAAATGGATATGGTGCTCAGTTTCCCCATTTCTATGCTTTTAGAATACCAGTGCTTTCTGAAAAGCACTCAAGGGATCAGCATTTCAGAACCGCATGCTTTTATTCCACGTTTTCTGTTCTCTGTGTGATATGCACTACTTCATCCAACCTGCAAGCACCCTTAATCTAGCCCCATCTCCTCTGTCCATCTCTTCAGTGTCTTCCATTAAAAAATGGTTAAGCTGGAAGTGACTTCTTTCAAGGCAAGACTTTCAGTAAAGGCTCCAATTTAATGTTTATCAAGCTGCAACTTTGAGCTGTTGTTGAATTTCTCCTTGCCCTGAGCATCTCATTACTGTGGATATCTTTAAAAAAATATAATATTGTTCTTAATAGCTAACAGATTAGGAACAATGCTGTAAATGCAGCCCATGTGTCTCATCATGTGGACCCTGAGCCAGACTTTGGCTTCTGCTTATCTTTGAATGCTCAGTGACACTGGCTTTTTAAGGAACGGTTACAATCCTTTTTCCAACTGTCTCCCTGCTATTAAATGTACAGTGCACAACAAGGAGTACATTCCACCAGTGCGTTCCCCAGAATGGAGCTTTCAGCATGGAACATCAAAAGCAAAATGAGTTTGGCAATCTTAACACAACATCTGTTCAGGGATTTTTTTTCCCGACATCATGAAGAGGGAGGAAGAGAAATAAATGTATACTACAAGGGACATTAAAAAAAAACAAAGCAAAAAAAAAATAAAAACAAAACAAAGAGAGCTGCTGTATGAAAAAGGAATAAAAGGATCCCCAAGACAAAATAGTAAGTGGAATTATATACTACCCCAAAGACAAATTCACATTTTATTGTCTTCTGCCTATTGAGTGGTTATACAGGTGGCAACAGAAATATGGGGTGATTGGAGATCTGCTCCTTGTGTTCTCTTGTCCTCAATAAACATCAATTACCATTGGGCAAATGACTTTCTCCATGAACATCTGAGCAGTCATATATTTTCATTATCCTGCTCTTTGTTTTCAATGACCTGACTGCAGACCCAGTGCCATGTGTGTGTGCCTGCTGCGACATTCATGGCGGCAGCTGCACCTGTTAGGAGAACGTTTCTGCTTATTACGAACATTTGGTGAACACGGAGGCCATGTCCACAGAAGGCAATTGTTTTTAAATTAATAGTGGACCATTTGCCTTCAGATTCTGTTCTTGCCAGTCTTTCATCGTCTTCACAGGCACACAGAGTAAAACCAAGTGAAAGGGGGATGTGCTTGTCAATCAGCACAACACCATGGGAGGCTGGTTCTGAAATGGGGCAGGTGCTGTGCTCCCTCCTGAGCTCCAGAGTTATTCACTTGCTCTTGCTGACTTACTCCCGAATCTTGAGCCTATGCAACTGGGCTGGCCTTAGGAATCTGCTAAGTCCTCTTAGTTGATCACCTCCCTTCCCTCCCTATCCACCCCTTGATGTCAGGGGAGAAGGCAAAAAGGGAAGAAAGGATGCTAACCGCTCCCTTTTACATGAGTCCATAGAAGAATAGAAGTCTGAGCAGACATGGCAGAGAAGAAAGGATCAGGTAGATGTTGGGTCTGTCTGCTGGATGTCTACCTACTGTATCTATAGATGTCCAATCTGTACCCCTCAACTTTGCTTACTTTGTGGAGCACGTGGCCAACCACAATGCTCTCAAAGTTGGTTGCTGCCTCTTTTCTCTGTACTTCCAATCTATGTAAATTTTTAATAGAATGATATCCCTGAAACAGGACTCTTCATCTGCTTTCCTGGAGTTAAGAGCTCTTATCATTTCCTAGGGCTGAAAGAAGAGTGGGGGCATTTGAGTCAGACTTCAACTTGACCTTGAATTCCAGTTCTGCTAGTTGCTAGTTTGGGTCAACTTTGAGAAAACAGTTTCCCATTCTTTGATCCTGGAGCTTCTCAAATGCAAAATGAGAAAAATCATCCCTTACTCTTGACTTGTGAGAATTAAAACAGTATTTATTAGGTACCTACAGCGGCATGACAAGGCTTGGTGACTACAACCTCTGCACCAAGCCTTCTCCTAAGTCATTCCCACTTTGTATGGTACTCTCCAGAGGCAGCCTTCTAAGAACAGTAAAATTCTATTCTATTTTAATTCTATTAAAAATAAATGCTATATACTTTGGATGTGAAATGTCTTCCAAAGGCACCTGTGTTAAAGGGATAGTCCCCAGCTTGTGTCACTGGGGGTGGTGAACCTTGAAGAGGTGGAGTTTCCTGGGAGGTTTTCAGGTCTGTTGGAGGCATGCCTGGAAGGGGCTGTGGGAGCCTCATCTCTTCTTCTTCTCCTTCCTTCTCTCCCATGAGTCAAGTGGTTTGTGACCATGAGCTCCCTGCCTGATGTGCTGCTTTGCCGTAAACAATGGGGCCAGACATGGATCGAAACCTCTAGAATCTCTGAGCTAAATTAAACCATTTCTCTATTCAAGGTGATTATCACAGATTTTGATCCAGCACTGGAATGCTAGCTAATATAACAAATAAAATCATTTTGACACATACTCTTTCTTCATATTATGGGGTACAGTGAGGCAAATTGATGCATGTGTACCAAGTACAATGATTAAATCAGGGCAATTAACATCTCTGTCTTAACTTGGCTTTTGCTTCAGTAAAGCTACCCTTGCACAGGTTATCAAAAAGAATTCCATGTCACTAAATCCAGTAGGCATTTCTGTCTTTGTTACCTGTGTTCTTAGAAGACTTGATACAGCTCTTGGAATGTTCTTGGTTTCCATAACACCAAGCTACCTTGAATTTCTTTTGTTATTCTATATATAATTTGTTATTATATATTTTTACTTTAAATGACAAATAATAATTGTATACATTCATGTATACAATGTAATGCTTTGATATATGTATGCATTGTTGAATGATCAACTCAGGCTAATTAACTTGTCTTCCACCTCACGTTTTTAATGGGAAAAATCTACTCTTTTAGTAGTATCAAAATATATCATACATTATTATTAACTATTATTTACTGCTCTGCATTAAATCACTAAAATTTATTTCTCTTTTCCACTGAGACTTTGTGCCCTTTGACTCAGTGTTTAAAATTTCTATCTCCCCAATTAGCGGTCCTTTCTCTTGTTCCTTTGTCTTCCTTTCCACCTATTCTATTCTATCAGATAATGTAAGGTCCTCTTGTCACAGGGTTTTGTTCCCTCTTTTTCTTTATATTATATTTTCATTTATCCCTGTGACTTTTTACATCATATTACTTGACTTCCAAATCCATATGTGTCTAAACATCTCCTGTTCAAATCTAGCCTCTGATTTGTCTCACATCTGCCCATCAAATGATTGTCTATTAAAGACATAGTGGGGAATCCACAACTTCATAGCTCCAAATGGAACCTTTAAATCCCACTATCCTTCCCATGATCCCTGCTCTTTTTCTCACTCAGGTCCAAATCATGATTATCTGCAATCCTTTATAAAGGTAAAAAATTCCAAGAGTGTTCATTATTTGTTCATTATTAGCTGCTAAATTCTGTCTTCCCATCTTCAGAACAGACACATATCCATATACACCTTCCCATCTGCACCATGGCCAAGCTGGCCCATCTCCATCATCATTTGCCTTCACCACGGGCCTGCCAGCAACTACTCTTCTTGTGCTTGGTCCTCCTGCGAATGCTCCTAATACAGCAACCAATGAAATATTTTAAAAATATAAATTGCATTGCAGACCAGGATCCTCCTTTGCTGGAGAACAGTCACTAATTTCCCTTTATCTTCAGAATAAAACTCACTTTACCTCTAAGACTTTCAAAGCCCATGATGGTTCACCCCATCCACTTCTCCAGGCTCCTCCTCCTCCACGCTCTCTCCCTCTGTAACTCACAGCACATGCAGATCTCCTGAGTGCCATTCAGATATGACCCTTGCAAGCCATGCTCCTCTTCTAGAGATATGGCTTTTGTTGTGTTCCAGGGAGGGATGTACTTCCCTGTGTTTTCCCCTTGAGTTTTTTCCATATCTTGCTTAATTTAGTTCAAATGTCATTTTCTCACAATGGCATTTTCTAATCAATTTATCTAAAATTGCTACTGTTCCAAATAATCATCACATCTGTCTCCATATTTGTTTCATAGCATTTTGCAAATCTGAATTTGTCTTGTGCAACTTTAAATTTCCATGTAGTCCCTCTCTTCCTACGAAATTGTAATCTCTTGAGGACAGAACAAGGAAATGTTCATTTATTTCCTGTTCTCCATTTCTTAGAATTGTTCTGCAACAAAACCCCAGGCATCTGTGGTGTGATGAATAGTGGCCCTCCAGAGATGCCATGGTCTTATCCCTGGCATCTGTGAATATGTTAGATTACATGACAGAGGAACTTTGCGGATATGGTAAGATAACCAAACTTGAAATGTAGGGATTGTCCTGGCCCAGCTGGTTGTGCCCACTATAAACTCTAAGGTCCTCACAAGGGAGAGGACAGAGGCAAGGAAGGTCAGAGGAAGAAGGTGATTTAAGATCAAGACAAGTAATGAGGAAGTGGCAGTGATGGAAGCAGAGGTGGAAGAGAGGTGGAGCCAGGAGCCAAGGAATGCAGGAAGCCTCTGGAAGCTGGAAAATCAAGGACATGGATTCTAGAACATCCAGAGGAAATGCAGCCCACATCTTGACTTCAGCTCCCTGAAACTGATGTTGGATCACTGACTTCCAGAAATGCATGTTAAGAACTTTGTATTGTTTATGCTATTAAGTTTTGTTGGTTTGTTGCAGTAGCAGTAGGAAATTGACACAGCGTAAGTCTTGATTTAGTCTCTTAACCAAACTAGTAAACACTTGCTGAATGAATTTGATTGCTGTTTGACCTGGTAAGAGGGTCTAGTTGGTTTCAAGGAGCTTAGATTTGTCTTCATTACTTTTTATGCCTCAGGACCAAGAATTATGACTGTCCTTAAAAACTATTGAGAAAACACTTCAGTTAGGGTATGAATTTTACTAGTTTTCTACTCACACATTCATATTTTCCCTTCTTTAAAAAATATTTTATTTTAAAAATATTTTTATTTGTGCATGTAATTGTATTTAATATTGGGATTCATTTTGACATGATCATACTCCATGGATTATAAATTGCTCCATTTCAGACCCCCTATATCCTTCCTTATCACCCCTCGTCACTCTCACTGTCTTTATTCTCCTCTCTCTACCTTACTAATCTTTCTTTTATTTATTGTTTTTAATTGACAATTTATAAATATATATAAAGACAAAACTCACTGTGATACAGTCACGCATAAATTGTTCAATTCCATTCTGCCTTCCTCCCTTCTCCCACTCTTCATCCCTCTCCCACCCCTTTCCTCTATTCCACTGGTCTCCCTTCGATTTTCATGCCCTCTGCACTTTTTTCCTTAGTTTGTTCTAACTTCCACATATGAGCAAAATATTTGACCCTTGACTTTCTGAGGTTCATTTATTTCATTTAACAGGATGCTCTTCGCTTCCACTCATTTACCAGAAAATCCCATAATTTCATTCTTATTTATGGCTGAATGAATAAAGCTCCACTGTCTATATGCACATGTTTTCTTTATCCATTCATCTATTTTTGGGCGCCTGGGGAGGTTCCATAACTTGGCTATTGTGGATTGTGTTGCTATGAACAAGGATGTGTCTGTGTCACTATCACATGCTGAGTTTATTTCTCTGTTTGTCGATGACAAGACCCTATATCTAGAAGATCCCAAAACTGCAGTGGAAGACTTATCAGAAAAGAACAGAATGCAGGACAAAAATCAGTAACTTTCCTCTACTCTAGTAAAGAATCTGCTGAAAAAGATATCAGGAAAATTATCCCATTCACAATAACCTATTAATAAAAAAGATCCTTGGGAGTAAATCTATCTAAGGTGGTGAAAGACTTCTATAATGAAACCTATAGAACACTGAAGAATGAAATTATAAATCTTAGAAGATGAAAATTCTTCCCATTTTTTGGAGAGGCAGAATTAATATTTTCAATATGGCCATACTACCAAAAGCATAATTCAGATTCAAGGCAATCCCCATGAAAATACCAGTGACATTCTTCACAGAACTAGAAGCAAACCAGTCCAAAAATTTATTTGGAATAATGAAACACCTGGAATAGCCTAAGTAATCCTAAGCAAGAAGAGTGATGCTGGAAGAATCACAATATTTGATCTCAAATTATACTACAGACCTATAGTAAAAACAACAACAGACAAACAAACAAACAAACAAACAGTCTGATGTTTTAGTCATTTTTTATTTTTTATTTTTTAGCACTGTGACCAAGAGACCTGAAAAGAAAAATTTTAGATGGGGGAGAGTTTATTAGGGGCTCATGGTTTCAGAGGTCTCAGGTCAAAACTTCAACTGGAGCCCAGATGAAGCTGAACATCATGGCAGAGGAAAGCAGCTCAGGACATGGTCATTAGGAAGCAGAGAGAGAGAAAGAGAGAGAAACAGAGAGGGGGGGTGTATCTCCTCTCACCAGGGACACCCCAGTGTTCTACCTTCTTCATTCATACCCAACTGCCTACTATTACATCCCAGTTAACCCATTCAAGTGGATTAATGCAATGATTGGGTCATGGCTCTCATAACCCAATCATTTCACCTGCAAATTTTCTTGCCTTGTTTCACCTATTGGCTTTTGGGGGACATCTCATATTTAAACCATAACACATAGTATTAGCATGAAAACAGACACAAAGAACAAAGAAATAGATTAGAAGACATGGAGACCAATCCACATAGGTACAGTTAACTGATACTGAAAAATGTGCCAACAACGTATGTTGGAGAAAAGATAGCCTTTTTAACAAGTGATGCTGAAAAACTAGATAACCATATGTAGAAAAGTGTGACCAGACCCCTTTCACTCTGCACAAAAAAGCACCCCAAAGTGCATTGAAGACCTAGGAATTACACCAGAAAGTGCAACTGCTAGAGGAAAACACAGGGTCAACACTACAACACATTAGTGCAGGCGCTGACTTCCTTAACAAGACCCTGAAGCTTAAGAAATAAAACCAAGAATCAGTAAGTGGAACAATATCAAATTAAGATCTTCTGCATAGCCAAGGAAACAAGAGCATGAAGAGACAGCCTACAGGAAAGGAGATCTTTGCCAGCTACTCTTCTGATGAGGTATGAATATCCAGAATATATAAATAATTTAAAAATCATAAAACCAAAAAGAAATCAACAGATGGGCAAAAAACGAAGCAGACATTTCTCAAAAGGAGATGTACAATTAGTAAAAATATGAAAAAATATTCAACATCTCTAGCAATCAGGCAAATGCAAATCAAAACTACTTTGATATTTTATCTCACTTTAGTTAGAATGACAATCATAAGAATATAAATAAGTATAATTATGATATAATACAATGATATAATAATAAGTGCTGGAGAGGGTGTGGGGTAAATGCTGACCCATACATTATTGAGTACAGCAAATTAGTACAACCGTTTTGGAAAGCAGTATAGAGACTCTTCAGAAGACTGGGAATGGAACTACCATATGACCCAGCTATCCCACTTCTCAATATTAATTTTTAAACTGGTACATAAAAACACAGAAATTGTAGATATTAATGGGGTATCATGTAATTTTTTTTGATACTGGGGATTGAACCAGAGGGTCCATTACCACTAACTGTATCCCCACTGCTTTTTAGTTTTTACTTTGATTGGTTTCCACTAATTTGCAGGGGCTGCCCTAAAACTTGTGATCCTCCTGTTCCAGGCTTCTGAGTGGCTGGAATTCCAGGATTGTGCCCAGTCTGTGTGATATTTTGGTACATGTATACATTGTGTGAAGTTCAAATAAAGTTAAGCATGTTTATGTCCTTAAAATCATTTTTCTTTCTTTTTTTTTTTTCCTTTGGAAGTATTGGGGACTGAACCCAGGGCCGTGTTAGGTAAGTGCTGTATCATTGAGCTACATTGCTAGCTCTTATCATTTCTTTATGGTGAAAACCTTCAAAACACTTTCTTCCAGCTTATTGAAGTGTAAGTACATCATTGCCCTCTGTAGCTGCCCTCCTGTGCGGTAGCACCCAGAACATCCTGCTCTACCTCGCTGTGACATAATGCCCATTGATCGACCTTTCCCACCCCTTCCTCCCCTCAACTCTCCACGACCTCAGGACGCACCATTCTACTCTCGACCTCTATGAGATCCCCTTTCTTTAGATTCCACATGAGTCAGATCATTCAGCATCATTTCAAGGTGCCTATTGTAAGAAACTCGGCGATGGAGGTATGGGGGAAGAAATCGCCATCAAGGGACACATAATGTAGGGCTGTGCTGCCCCATACATAGGTCCTGATCACTTGTAGCTCTTTACATTTGTATTGTTAAACTCAATTCGTCGTTGCAGTAGGCACATTTGACCTGCTCAATAGCCACATGTGGCTGGTGCTACCAAGTAGATGATGTAGATAACGATTTTCATCATCACAAAAACTTCTTTCATCAGTGGTCTAGAGGGAGGAAATGAATGATCGGGAGACACTTCCCCATGGGTTTCCCACGTTTCTGCTTATCTTGAGATCAAAAGTTCCACCTATCCTCTCCAGGGCAATTTGCTTAGCAAAAGTCTCAGGAGATAGAATGTCTCCTTCCACAGCAAAAATAATAGATTTGTTTACTTTCCATTGCAACAAAAGTCGTCTGTTTTTCTTTGGTGAAAGTCAGGAAAGATCCTTGCAGCCCACTGTAAAATATTGGTGTTCTCCGACATGTGTAATGTCCAGCTGTGTTCCTCATTATTGCCTCAAAGGGACTTCAGGGGCAAAAGGATTGTATGTGAGCATGAAGCTAATGCTGCTTGTATTGCCGTGAATAATAAAATCTTGTGTCTCGGACCCAGGAGATTTGGGTCTTCAGCTAGAATACATGCACTCTGGCAGAATAGCCTGGTAGCTCTCTTCTGGCAATTCCCAGAATCTTCAGTTTGTCAAATGAATTTTGACAGGCAATTCCAAAAAGTTATGATAACTTTATTTGCTTTGCTCGAATATTCATTTTAAGTTAATTTTCAATAACACATTTATAAATTAATTATAATATGTGATTTGCAAATCTCCCCAGTATTCTTCCTTCCTCCAAAGCTCACATGCTCTCTTTCCAGGAATGCATGTCAAGTTCTGTATTCATATATTTAGGAATATATGTCAAAGATGATAAAATCTACTTTGAAAAAATTGCTGCCATCTGCAAATAAGTATAAATAGAGTGAAAGGCTTCCTATTGGTTTTGCATTGGTATCCTCAGATGGCCCTGTCCCACAGCTTATTATGCATTTAGTTTGAAAACAAAATAAGGTACTCTGTATTTAATAGCATCAAGTAGACCATTTTCATATGTACATAAAAATATAAACATGTATACAATGATTCTGCTTTCAAAATTGGGAAAATGATTGACTTTGTATATTGTAAGTGTGCTCTCTAAAATTATAACTGTTTTAGAGTAATACTGTCTTTTCTTGGGTGAAGAAATCATGGCCTTCCTTTAGGGGCTTCAAAGAAAATGTTTCCTTATAACAAAGCCAGTAGAAGCCTGGAATGGCTGTAATAAATGTAGCTTTCATTGCTGAGTATTCTTTTAGAATTAATCCATTACACAAATATTTCTACATGTGTCATTTGTTTTTCAGATGATGACTAATGATGACCGCTGATGTTCAAAATTTGCTCATTGTCTTAGGTGTAGTCTAAAGAACGCTTCTCTCTAGAACTGTAAGAATAAATGACTGTGTTTTACTCATATTGATATTTACTAGATTTAGGATTGCCTTTATTTCATGAAGTATGCAAACAAAGATAAACAGGATGAGATAGATTCAGCAAGGTAGAAGTTTCTTTTTATGGATGGTGTGGTTGCTCTGTAATCCTCAGTGACTCAGGCCACTTGCCACTTATTACCCTCTGCACGTGTCTCTCTTAAAGTTACCTCCTGTTCCACAGCAGTTCCTGGAACTCTGGACGACAGGTTCCTATTCTAAGGTCAGCAGAGGGAAAGTCGTTAGCTCCTTCAAAGAGACCTTCTTGGAATCCTCACAGAACTCTTTGTTCCCCTCCATCCACCAGAGACTGGTCACCTGAGCACTATAGCTACAGAGGAGGCAGAGAAACAGTCATTCTGAGGCTTTTGTCTTCAACTAAATGTAGGTTCTGATACTCAAGGAGGGGAAACAGGTAGGTATCTTATCCTCAGATATCTACATAATACTTACATTAACACACCTGATCACAATTAGTTTCCCCATGAATGCTACAATTACTAAAAAAAACTCTAAAATTACTAAAAAGTTTCTTATAGGAAGAAATTCTGTGTTATTAATCCTACTTGAGAGCATCCTGTCATGTAATCCATCCCTAATCACTACATGATGGTTTTAATAGTATTAATTGAATGACCTTTCCTTTTAGCAAAAGAACTTTGTATTATATTTAGTAAACTATGTAATTCCCATGACCAAATCAATGAGGGTTCTTTTCATGTCTGAGTCTTGAATTAAAATGTCTCAGTCAACCTCAGACCAGTGATTTACTACCCAATTGAAATGAATTTTGAGAATAGGCATAGAATTTGTATTAATATATTTCTTAATTTATTAATTTGATTGGAAAGTATTTACCAAGAATGTTTTCTTAGAAGGGAACTGAGCAAGGTACTTGGTATATAAAGATGAACAAATTGTGATTCCTGTTCTCCAGGAATTCACAATCTGTAGTCATCTACTGCATGCATGGATGTCATTTTCTCTTATACACCAGTACATATGGCACAGATTTTTTATACCTCTTGTTCTGATGTTTTTTGTCTTGTGATATTTTCCTCTGATCACTCTTGACCCTTTATGAACAAAGAGAATGAGAGGATTAATCTACCCTTAAAAAAATCTAGAGGTGGGGAGGGGGCAGGGGTATTAAAGATGGTGGAACGAGACAAACATCATTACCCTATGTACATGTATGATTACACGAATGGTATGAATATACGTAGTGTACAACCATAGAAATGAAAAGTTGTACCCCATTTTTGTATGATGAATCAAAATGCAATCTGTAAAAATAAAATAAAAAAATAAATCTGCTCCATAGAACTGAGATTAATGCATATTAATTATAAAATAAATATATTTTTAAGATTTCTTGCCCCATCATGTCTTCTTTTGAATTTCTCTTTATCAACACATAAGATTTTTCCCAACAGGATTTCTTTAATATCTGATATGGTCTGTTTCAATATCTTGCAAAACACCAGATAAACCTATTATCAATTTTTTTTCAGGTTAATGTTGCCATTGACACTTTTCCAAAGTTCTTTTATAACTTTTTTCTATTGGAAACAGATTTACTTATTCTATTGCAGTGTTAAATTAACTTAGTCTTATTTTGCATTTCAGTCCCATATATTTCAGTAAATACCCTTGGGCAGTGGATGCTATGGTGAGCCACCAGGAAATTTGCTCTCCCAGCTGCTAATAATTTTGCTATTGCTTGGTTCATGGCTGACTCTTTCCTGCTCAGAAGTGCCTGAAGCTGAAGTGAGAAGTGTTATGGAGATTATATTCATCCCTAAGGGGAAGTTCTCAGGGAATGGCTCTGGGATATGAGGGGTTCAATGGAAGACTATGTTTCTTTAAATTAGGACATAGCTCAACTCCAGAGCTTTTCATAGAATGGGCTGAGACTGCTATTGTAATTGCCAAGAAACAAATGGTGAAACTTTCAACAGTACTGAATTGAAATAGGATGTAGGTGAAGGGAATACAACGGTTGAGGCTACATTCTAGCACTTGAGGAATTTAAAATAATTAGTAATATGCAACTATAGAATAGAATGGATTATGCTGAGTGCTACTGATTTTTAGAAAAAATCCTGAAATATTTAGAGTAACTACACAGGTGATCTGAGTTTGAAATTCAGACAGTCTCTTTGAAATCATAGAAAATCTCACTTCCTAAATTGGAAGGTAGAAAAAGTTGACGAAATTTTCTAAGGGTGCCAGGGATCTTGAGAAGGTTAAATTCTCAATCTCATAAAATCTACGCAACACATAGCACATTAGAAAAATACGGCACCCTCAGACCTCAGATGGTAAAGATCTGGCTGGGTCAGTGCACTTGATAATCTTTTCCCTGAATGCTCTGGGTTTGTGGTGGTTCACTCCTCCTTGTGAAAGATTAGCACTTCTGCATTGATTGAAGATGATGCAAAGACAAATACCTTAAAAGACAAATCCTTCTCATTCTCTGTCTATATACACCTCTAAATGTCTTCTAGCCTCCAGGTAAATAGCAAAGGATAAGTCAGTATATACCAGCAGGGCAGGTGCTGGACCTGCTAAAGGGAAAAAAAAATAGACTCTACCTTGCACAGTTCTGTAAGGCTTAGATAACACAGAATAGCTAGGAGAATATACATGGGGCTGGATGTTAAGGAGTCAGGGGGTGGAGGAGCAGAACATAAATTTGGACAGGAGAGGGCTGAATAGAATAGAAAACTCCCATGATATAGGACTTTACTACTTGGCAAAGATACCAGGAGATGTTGCCATCGTGTTTGCTAGATTCACTGTGGAAAGCTTGGAGGAAACTATGGCCCATAGTAATAAGGAATGTCAGATTTCTGGGAAGATGATGGGAGTAAGGAACAAAGAGCTCAGCCAAATGGGCCTTCTAGAGTGCACATAGTTTGAGAAAATGCAAAACCCATCAGCTATCTATGCTCCACAAGATGGAAGACATGCCAGTCCATCACAGCAATGAGGAGGAATGTCCTAGACAGAGAGGGACCAACAGTGTGAAGAGCCCCCAAGTGTCTGTACTTGGAACACTGGGACCAAAGGAAGAGCCATTCTTGTAGAACTGAGATCCTTAATAGAAAAGGAGGTGATAGGATGATAGGAACATAAGAGTAGGCAGATGGAAGAAGGTCAAACCAACATAGACACAATTGTCAAAATGGCAAGACTGATGTGGTTTTCAAGGGGCCTTGCCCAACAGATGGCAAAGAAGATGGCTATTAGAGCAGAGAAACTAGACAAGTGTGGTTGAGGTCTTGGTGAGGCACATGCATTCCAGAAGTAGTGAAAGAAACCATATAACAACTATAGGTCTCACCACCTCACTGATCTTTTTAAGGGGTTCAGTTGTCCAGGGTACACTGAAATCTCTACTATGAAGTAAAAGATAAGTCGATATGTCTTTCAACTGTAAGAAAACTGTAAGGAAAAAAGTACAATGACTACCAGTTATGTTTGGAATACCATATTCCACAACTTAAAAATATTGCTCTGACCAATTTACCCAGTCACGTAAGGCCAACATCTTAGAGTACAGTCTGCAATAGAGAAAAGGGCTCTGCAGCAAGTCCAGTTTGCAGTTCCAGTATCCTTTCCACTGGAGGAATGCAGTCTGTGACATTAGACGTAGCTCTGATGGGAAAACAATTCACATGGAGTTTACACTTAGCTCTGAAAGGAGGATTACCTGTTAAGTCACAGATTGTTGAAGATAAACACTATATTTCTCAGTGAAGAATTATGCATTTTTCAAAGCTTCTAACTGGCTACTAGATCCTAGAAGAAATGAATCAACTGATCATGTGATAACCAGTGAACCTGTATCCAGAAGTGCCCATCAGGAGCTGAGCTTTCCAGAACCACCGAGTCATAAGACCATGCAGGTCTAGCAGTAAATCACAGTAAGGTTGAAGAGATATATCCTGGATCATGCCAATGCGATGCTAGGAGGCACAAATGCGGTGCACAATCAAAGATTCCAGTCCCTCATATCATCTGCCACCTCTCCACAGTTGCCTCTCCTTAGCTTACAACTGTAGTTACTGGAATGGTTTCTGATGACTAGATAACTAGGAGAAAAAAGGCCAAAGATTGTTCATGAATAGGTTAGAACTATGATTTGGTGAGCTTTCTGTCACTGTGAAAAACTACATGAGATATAATCAACTTAAATGAGGACAGGTTTACTTTGACTCATGGTTTCAGACTTGCAGGTCATGGTCATGTGACTCTCTAGTTTCTGGGCCTATGGTGAGGACAGATATCATGGTGGAGAGGGTGCTGGTGCTGGAAAGCTGCTCATCTCATGGCAACTGGACATGGGGGCAGGTGGGGAGAGGAAGAGAGGAGGGGCCAGGGATGAGGGTAAAAATATACCTTTCAAAGTCCTGCCCCCAGGGACCTACTTCTTCCACTAGGCTGTACCTGCTAGCAATGTCACAGACCAGCAAACAAGCCTTTAGTACCTGGTCTTTGGAAGACATTTCAGATCCAAAGTGTAAACTGCCCTGTTTATCATTGCTCCTAGTGACCCACTTGGGGAATTTGCATGTCTGAGTCAAAAACCACCAGGCTTCGTAGGTTAAAGGATCTTTGTTCTGTAGGTGAAATCTACTAGTTGACAGAATAGGTCCCATTAAAGTTTAAGAGATGATAGCTGCTCATCTCTTTGAGTTTCTTCTGCCAAGAGACCAACAGTCAAGGAAAAGAACTGTAATCCTTTAGAAGGCTGTGATTCTGATTGTTAAAAATAGATAGGAATTCTGTCACATGGTGTGGACAGAAAGAATAGATTTGGCAGCCAGATTCACTGAATCTTCTCTTGGGAATCCCCTTCCCAATGGAGAAGCCTTCCTGACTTGGTTAGAGTGTGGGTGACCAATGGACTCATAGAAATAAGGATCTGGACCCAAACAGGTGAGCTGTGCAGACAAGGAACATTGGTAGTCAATGATGAGGGTAAACCTAGAATGGAAAATTGAGGAGAAAGGTTCTGTTTATTAATTGCCACACTGCAATCAGCAGTACAGATTCTGTAGCTTATTCTACCATCCTTTCTCTTACAATTTCCCTAGGAGAAGAGACAAATCTGAATCTTGGAGAGAGATTCCCTGACAGGGTCCACATAGGTGTAAAGCAAGTAGCAACTACCAATGCAAGGGGTGGACTGTAGTGGGTGAAATAGTGCACCACCCAGATCACCCACGCAGTCTTTCAGCTCCTGAGAGCAATGTCTGCTGAGGATTCAAAGGTGAGTCCCTGTAGGACAGCCTTGCTCTCAGCTCCAAGAAGATGCCTCTTCTGATTTCAAGTACCCTCACCAGAAGCCCACATCCAATGAGTAGTCTATTCTAGGATCAAAACTCTTCAACCGTTTCTCAATGGTAAACAATTCTAAAGGACCATTGTACATCCACAACTACCCATGGGATCAGTTGAGGGCTTTGTTGTAACTTAATCACAACTGAATTCCTCTCTCTGCCTATTCTTTTCTCTCTCTCTTCTCCAGATATGCTACTGTCAAGAGCACTAAATAAAAATCTGTCCTTGTGAATCTTCATTTCAGAGTCCATCCCTGGGGAATACTGATGATAACACTTTGTTCTCTCTGGATTTTTGTTTTGTTTTGTTTTTCTTTAGCACCTTATTATTTATATCTACTCTCATAGCTAATACTTAAGTTGTTATTCCACTTTAAAATATGTACCTTTGTTGCAAATTAAGCCTGAAAAATGCATATTCTTCTATAATTTATGTTTTTTACTCCATTGTATATTTTTTATTCAATACTTCTGCTTAGCTCACTCACTGATCTTCTGGGAAACATTTTATCTGATTTGTGCTTTTCTGAAGAACCCTAATTTATTATAGTACTGTTATATTATCTATTAGGATTATCTATCATTTTCTAATAAATGTGGGATTTGAGTTCCTTCAATTTTACCCTATGAAGCAGATTTCTAAGATTCATGCAGAGATGTTAGTCTTTTGCTTCAGTGCAAGTTTCATCAAACACATAAATCAAGAATGTCTTTTTGCAGGATAGAGCAAATCAAGATTCAAGTAAGTAACTCAAATATTACTTTTGGCAAGGCTGACAGGTTTTCCATCTATTGTCTTCCATATGTCAGAATCTATTTTCCAGTCTTGCACATTACCTTTTAATATATCTATCTATCTTCCCAATTAGGATCTATTGAGCATCATGCTATGTAGATACAAGATTCTCATGACCCCCAAACACATGGAGTGGTAACAGCCAAGTTTATTAGTTATGGCGACTTACAAGGATAGAAGGTCTCTCATAGCTGCCACCCAGGGGCCTGTCTGTGCCAGTGGCCTGAACATGTGGCAGAGACCACTGCAAGCAGCAGGACACACCCCCATCAGAGGCTCCCACTTGTGTGTTAGTCTGTTAGGGGTCTGGGCGTTGGTGAGGACTGCCCTAATAAAGCATCATAGACTGAGTGTTTGAAACAAAAAAGTTTTATTTTCAAAGTTTCCTAGTTCTGGAGCCTAAAAGTCTAAGGTCAAGGTGTTTTCAGAGTTGGTTCCTTCTGGGCCTGGGAGGGGACAAAATTCAGCTCATAATAAGGGTAAGAGGACACCTACCTTCTCTAAGTCACAAGAAATGGCTAAATAAAAGAACAGCAACAACAAAAATACCCCAAACCTCCAGACTCTGCACAGTGCTGGGGAGTGTGCTCACTAAAGGACAAGATCTGCACAGTGAGAGGCCTGGGGGCAGTCGTGATGCAACCCAAAGCCCTGTTAGCTCTGTGCAAAAATGAGCTGGTTGAGGTGAACTGGCCTGCCTCTGGGCATCAGGTAACGGGAAGGGGAAAAGCATGGTAGACAGCTTCACATCCGCTGCCTTGCAGGACTGCTGCACTTGCTGGGATTTAGCAGTAAATAAAGAGAGAAGGTCCTTGTTCTTATGAAGCTGATATTCTAGCAGGGAAACAGACTATGTGGAAACAAGAAAAGAAATATTTTATAGAATAATAAGTGCTTTGTGATACTGTAACAGAGGGTATTTGAATTGAAACTTTTTGGTACCAGAGGGTCAGGGAAAATTTTCTGAGAACTGCACAAGGAAGAGCAACTCATGGAAAAGGAGTTAAGTACTTACCTACATTCAATATACTCAAACTTTTCCCACATATTAAAAAATATTATCAGAGAGTTTTCAGAACATAAAACAAGGCAAGTACATCTGTACAATATAAATGCATCATATATGTATCTAGGGTACATATGTTTAAGTGTATAATACATATGTGTGTGAATATGTGTATATACCCAATTTTTTATATCCTCTTTGCTTCTACATTCTTTGTAATGTGATATTATATTATTTGTAGGAGGTGGACTCTAATTTCTCTACCCTTGTATTTGAGTTGATCTTGTGATGTATTTGGTCAATACACTGCTGCAAATCTTATGAAGCAGTTCCAAGCCTGGGCATCAGAAGATTGAAGAGTTCTACCATTTCTCCTGGACCAGTCACCATCTTTGAGTAAACTTGGCCTCTTACCTCAGCAACTGGCAAAATGTCAGATTGTGTGTACAGCACCCTGAGCCAGCCAGCAATTACACAATATTCCAGCTGACCCCAGATGCAGGTGAAAACTTAGTTGAGCTCACCTAGTTCTATCCTGAGCCCAAAGAAAAAGCGGATGACCTAGAGACTATAGAGATATTAAATGCTAATTGTTTTAAGCAGTTGAATTTTGAATAGTTTGATATGCGATAAGAGCTGTTACACATAATAAAACATTTTTAAAAATGATAGTAGACATGGATTGCCCAGATGAAATCCTGGTTCAGAATTGATTTTCAAGTATGTAATATTTTTCTCTCATGTAATTTAATTGCTAACTTTATGAAAGGTGAGCTTTTTTATGTCAGAGTGTATAGAAGCAATGTATAATGTTTTAGTATGGTGACCACAAAAACTTAGAAGACAGTAACTCTGATAAACTAAGGAAAACATTAAAATAATCAACACTACTTTTTCAACTTCAACATTTTTAGCATGGAAATGCTAATTTAAATAGTAATTTCTAATTAAAACTATGACTTTTGGAATCATTCTATGGAAGTCTCACACAACAAAGATTATCAAAACTCGGTCCCTTAATTCCTGACTCCTAAGTGCAATTATCAAGCCAAGAAAAACATGGAAACATAGAAATTTTAAGGATACAAGAGTAAGCAAATATGTGTAGAAAGAACTAAAATCACATGCATGAATCAGAGATTTATTGTCCACTAATAACTAAGCTTTCTGTCTAGAATAGGAAAAGAATGTTCTATCAAAAAGGTTTTTTGCATTTAATTCTATTCTCAGAACCATGGGATACCTTTGTGTATAAATTTATTGTGTATGTTTTAAAAAATGGATCCTAGCACAAAAAAAAATGATAGTGGATATAAATGTAAAAAAAATCAGTCCAGAGTGAAAGTTAAACCATAAAATGTATACTTATGTGCATTTGTTAGAGTGGGCTGAATATTTTTTTCTGAGCTTTAGAGCAACCAATGGAAAGAAGACTATGTCACCTATTATGTTCACAAGATAAAAATGAGCCAAATATAACTATGCCTTTTGTATTCCTAATACAAATCTGAGTGAAATTATGTTAGGTTGGAAACTGAGGAATGAAGGAAGTAATGTTCAGTTCTCCTGAGTTTTAATTTTTTTCCCGGAGAGATTTGGATGACTCTGGTGCCATTTGCAATCTTACATGCCCCCCCTTTATTTATCCGTCAACATCCTTACTGAGCATTATTTTTCTTGATTTTTAAAATTTCATCCATTTCTGCTCACTGGCAAAGAACCAAAGAGATTAGATAAGTATAGCCAGTCCTGAAAAAAATATTTGGTCAGAATTAATATGGGAGAACGATCCTAATTATAGTGCTTCCTTTCTCCAAAATATCTTTAGATGCATGACATTTTATGCCATTCATCATCTAAGATGCTTTGGTTGCTAATGTATTTTCCTATTTCACATTTATCTGATACCATAGTAATTAGGATTTACAGACAACTGATATATCAGTGGATGCCTATACCTTGAATTGTGTTTGTGTCAGAAACAGCAATCATTCACTACCAAGTTTAGAAATATATCCCCAGTATGTCTCTAAAAGACATTTGAATATGTGCTAACGTGTGCTACTTGGCTGTCTTGTCCTCCCAAAGAATTATCAAATTTTACCTTCCACAAACTTACTAAATTTTAGCTTCTCCAAGTTAGCTTTTCATTATAAATCACTTTCTAAAAATATATGCTTACAGAATGCCAATACTGGTCACAGCCAGACAGGGTAACAGTGGCCAGAGCAGAAGTTGCTAGAACATGAAGACAAATTAGCTATTCCAGTGCCAATTATATAACTTGCTGCTGGCCATGTTGATGTCTCGATTCCAGTGTACCTGAATGTGGGGCAGGGAGGTGTTAATGTCACCCTGAGGACTGAGAGGAGGCAACAGGTCAAAAAAATCGAACATACTAATTTAAGATAAATTTTAGAGACATAGAATATTCCCATTAGTATCCAAGTGAAAAAGTACAAGACCGCACCTTCTCTTCCTGAGACGTGTTTTAAAGCAGTTCATCATCTCTGATGGTCTGGAAAAGCTGTGTTGAGCAGTCTTTGGTTGAGAACCGGGAAGGAATTATGTAAACCCTCAGGCCTCCCCTGCTCTGTTGACACATGTCACTCTGATGTTCGGAATTGCAGTTTTAGCACACACCTGCGGAAGAAATGCTATGGTAGATGGTAGTCAATGAAGAGGCTTGGGAGGGATCACCTTGTGATTTCTTACTGCTGAGGATGTTGGAAAAAGTTGAACTGTTGAATTTAAAGCGCGGGCAGCTGGACCAGAAGGGCCCTAAGAGAACTGGTCCTGTTCAACCAGATCTCCACACACTCCTGCTCAGATGTGGGTCAGGGGAAGATTTCTGAATTTCTGAAGGTGAAGAAAGAAAAAGAGGTGGGGAGAAGAGAGCAAAGGATGGAAAAGCAAAAGGGGAACGTGATAGGTAAACTCCAAGATGGTCCCGCTGACCTCCGATTTCTGGTGTTAGATGATCCCTTACTTAGATGATCCCACCTTAGATGATCCCTTACTTAAGGGGTCCGCACTGAGTGATTTGCTTCTTGTGGAGACTACAGCAGAAGAGAGGAAGTCATTTCTGAGGTTAGGTCACAAAGAAACAGTCTTGCTATTCTTTCTTCTCTTTCTCTCCCAGAGACCTCACTCTGGTAGAAATGAGCTTCCATGTGGTGCATGTACTATGGGGAGCCCCAAGTTGCAAGGGACAAGTCTTTGGCAGTAGCCAGTGAAGACCCGAGGCCTGTCAACAGCTGTGCAAGTGAGCTTGGAGGAGGACCCTCCCCAGTCAAGCTGAGGAGACTCCTGTCCCCTCCGACACCTTCCTCATTTCAGCCTTGTGGAAGACCCTGCTCTAGGGTCAGTGGTAAATCTCACCTGGGTGTCGGCCCCACAGAAGCTGTGAGCAAGCGAAGCTTTGTTGTTTCAAGTGGATTAAAATATCCTCAACAGTAAAAAACTAATTCAGAGACAGAGGGGGTTTCTGGTCTGAGTGTCTGCTGCCTGTTTCCTATGCTCTGATGTCCTTGCTCTACTTTGAGTCTGAGACACCTTGGACTCATGTTTGTCTTGGTCATCACAGGGAGAAACCCAAGGCAATAGGCAAGAGCAGTGTAACACCCCTAATGTCACCCCTGGTCTCATATCCCTCTGGCTTTTATGGTGAGACCAACCCAACTAGGGGAGGTCTAATTTGGAGAAGTGACATTCCACCCTTCTCTTTGATGGACTTAGAGTACAAATACATGTGGACAGTAGGTTGTGCTAGAAATTCCTTTACTTTCATTATAACAACCAGTCATCTTGCATTTAATTTTCTGGCTTCTAGAATGTTGGATATTCAAGGTATCTTGGGGTTGTTCTCCGAAGTTCCAATTTTCTGTAGCCAATACATCTGGGTTTCAGATCTTAGTCTCTTTAAAGGTCATTTTCTCAGCAAAGCCTCTCCTGACCACCCAATTTTATATAGCACCCCATGATCCTATCATCACCTTCTACCACCTTTACCTCCATCTGTTTTTTTCCTCTGAAGAACTTTATTACCAGCTAACAGGGCACATAAAGAAACGTGATTTTCTTACATATTATGTTTATTGTTCAATACACATGCCCACTAACTACAATAAAAAAAACCCATGAGGCATTGTTTTGCTCACTGGTCAATTTTAATTGCCAAAGAGTATTGAATGCATGTCTGCTGAATTAACTAATTCATTAATTAGTAGTTTTCTGGAAAATTAATATATGGTGGTAAATTAGAGATGAGTCTTCTACTTCCTATTCTAAACCATGAGGAAATATCTATGAGTAAAATAATTTTATTAAGAGTGCATGTGAGTGAAGGGAGGGGAAGGGTTTGGGGTAGGAGGGATAGTAGAGTGAAGCAGACATTATTACCTCAGGCACATGTGTGACTTCATGACAATGTGATCCTACAACATGTACAATCAGAAAAATGAGAGATTACACTTCTTAGAATGGGGATTTGCATGCTCTGCTTCCTTGAGGTTGGAGTATCTCAATCATATTTTGGGAATTCTTCTGCATGAGAAATCTACTGGATATTTATTGTTTGATTGTTTATTTATATCAGTATGGACTCATTGATATTTGTCTTATTATTTTAGTTATAAGGCAACATCATATTGTTGTAGTTATTGTTTGCATTGGAGATTGAACCCAGGGGCACTTCACACTGAGCTATATTCCCAGCCTTTTCTACTTTTGTTTTCTTTTTGAGACAGGGCCTTGTTAGGTTGCCGAGGCTGACCTTGAATTTTGCAATCCTCTGCCTTAACCTTCCAAGTGACTGGGATTATACTGTGTGCCACCACGCCCAGATCAAGTTTTTTTATTGTTTATATATCTCCTCTTCCTCCCCCTCCCTGTTTTCTCCTTTTAATTCTCTTTCTCCTCCTCATTTTCAATTATTTTTGCTCAAATGACAGCTTCAGCATTGGCAGTCCTTTCTGTTACATCCTGTGCCCCTTTGAGATCCCCAATAAACATAGCAGTATTTTTAGCACTTCTTTACTTTCTGGAAGAACAAGATAATAATCTTATACCTCTTTCCCCAGCCCAAGAATCAGTCCTTTATCTGAGGACCCTAATCTTCTTTTGGAGAGAAATATTAGCAGTTGCGTTCAGGCAACTGTTCCTTCCTCCTGGGGTGGGGTCCCCCTTCGGCCTCCCAGCTCACAGAGCGAGGGAACATAGGTGTGCACACACCCACTCCCTCGGATGCCTGTGTGAACATGTGGCGTTTTTACCGTGAAGGGTTTTATGATTAATTTATAGTTCATACTTAGAAACAATTCTTTTGTTAAATGTCTTGAAATATCAATCATTTTCCTTTGAGCTGCCTCTGAAATTGGCTAAATATTAAACTTGGGGAAAACCACTCAAACTGTGGAAACCTCGCTTTTTCATGTGTAAAACGAGGAGAGATTCCTTGAATGACTTGAAGTTTTGACCAATTTTGAAGTTCTTACGTACCTGTAAGTACCATATCTGTGTGGATCCTGTGGAGGGAACTTGATCTTGACCTTTGAAGTGTGTAATCAATGTCATTGCCACAATCCCTTAAGTTTGGCCCTCTACAGGCACGTCCTTGTGTGGGTTGGATACA
>JAJEJO010002725.1:299038-369906 GCA_020662805.1 Glaucomys volans | reverse complement strand
TGAGTGTTTTTTAAAATTATTTTATTTGTTCTATTTAGTTGTACATGAGAGCAGGATGCATTCATACATTTTGATAGATCATATGTAAATGCAGTGTGATGTCTCATTTTTCTGATTGTACATGTTGCAGGATCACATCGGTCATGCAGTCATACATGCACATGAGGTCATAATGTCTGTTTCACTCTACTATCATTCCTTCCCCATGCCCCTTCCCCTCCCTTCACTCCCCTCTACCTAATATAAAGTAACTCTATTCTTCCCTAGCCTTTCGCTTACTGTGAATTTAAAAACATATAAATGTAATTTGAAATTTCCTTTGGAAACCTGACTAAGGGCATTTCGAGCTTGTGTCGGAAGATACCCATTCAGAGACTTGATTCTGTGCTTCCTTCTTTCTCAGTTCCAGATGGCTCTCTCCTCTCCACCTCCCTGGCTCTCCTCTGAATCCTCATCTTGTGTGTCCGTCCATCTGTCCTTCCTGCATTATGATCGATACACTTGCTCATGTCGAACATGGTCCTGGGTGCTGGGCTCTAAGACAGATATGAGTCGACCTTCTTAAAGTGCCTAATCTGTCCTAGCACCAAGTAAATGGTTTGCTAATGTATTGGAAACCATTTGCTGTCACGAAGCTCTGTTATATACATTGTGATTCTTGATTAGCATGAAGTTGAGGACCCCAGAGTTTGGAGTTAGAATGCCTGGGTTCAAATCCCAGCTTAGCCAGTTATTGGTTAACCTTCTATGCCTGGTTTCTCACCAATAGAACAGAGGTCACAGATATATATAAGTTTTGGTGAAGATTGAAGGAATGCATCTATGGAGAACACTTAATAGCGTGGTATATATTAAAAGTGCTCATCGTTGTGGTTAAAGTCACTGCTACAGATTCTCAGACGGCCATGTGTGGCTGGTGGTGTGACCCCCACTCTGCACACAGGGAAAGAGGGCCAGAACAGTTCAGTGTGATGGGGTAACTATGACTACCTCTCAGCTGTTTTCCCTGCTTGTGCCCCATGGGGGGAGCCCCTCTCCCAGTCTCCCAGGAACTGCTGCTTAATGCAGATTCGATTCTTGTTCTGAGAAAAGGGTTTCAGAAACAACTGCACAAGGTCCAGTGAGCCCCAGCTCTCTGTCTGTGGTCAAGATCTTCCTGATTTGACTTACATGCAGGGGTCCCATTCCCTCAAATGTGACTCCTCAGTTAGTTTGAAAAAAGTTGGGGGGTTTTTGGTGAGGAAGCAGTGATGGAGAAAAGTGAGGGAAGAGTAAATTGTGGTACCTTAGACAGAACCAGGAGCTTGGGGCTGGGTTCTAGTCATTTCCATACAGGGCGATTCTCTCTCCTTTGGGTGTCTGTCAAATGGGATGACAGTTTTCTCCAGTGTCCCCTACTCCTCAGAGCAGTGCAGCAATTATGGGAAAGCATGGGCTTCATCTTCAGACTGACCGGGCTTCATCTTCAGACTGACCGGCATTCCCAATCCCTGGTCTGCCTCCCACCAGCCAGTACTTGCTTTCCCTGAGGCTGAATCAGCCTGACTTCTTCGTTGCAAGCAAAAGAACTAAACTCTAAATGCTGCTAGCCAGAATGAATGTATTGAAAGGATATTAGGGAACCCATGGAATTTTCAAAATGAAAAATGGCTTGGAAGTGAAAAGAGACAAAGAGATGCTAGTAGATGGAGCTACCCCCAAAACCATCCACAGAAGCTGCCCCCCTGTCCCCAAGGACACTGCTCCCAAGATGGCTTCTTCACTGTCCCTGTTTCAGGAGCCTCCCACTCCCAATGCAAAGTCTATGACTGACACATCTAAATGGCCAAGCCTAGGTCACATGCTCTTGCCTGAGCAGCAAAGGAGTATGGGAAGTAAGTATCAGAACTTCTCAACTTCTTGGACTTGGACTGTATTTCTCTCCAAGACCCATAAGATAGGGGTAAGATAGGGGATGCCCCAAACATAGAACAAGGTAAGAAAGATAACTAAATAACCACAGAACCAAACCAAACATACTAAACTGTAATTAACTCCAGGATGGAGTCTTCCTCTGTAAAATTTGGAGAACAAGATCGATTTCTAGGAATTCTTTTGAAAGTTAACATGAATTAACAGGATTTCGGTGTAGTACCTAGCACATTATATGCACTTAGCAAATTCTGGTTTCCTGCCCCAGTCTCTAGAAGGTGCTTCAGGGCCTGAGTTTCTGAGGTGGCTCTCAGACTGTGGAGGAGGCTGAGGCTTTCTCAGTCCACGATGTTGATTAATCTCCAGACCCCCAGTGGTTTGGGGACGTTTGTGAGAATAGATACGTGAGAAGAGAGCCCCTTTCTGTCTAGTTCTCTCAAGGCTCTCAGGATCAGGAATGGTCTCGTTTCCTCACCTAAACTGGTAGTAAAACTTCAGCTGGAAGAGGGCCAGAAATAGATATGACGACTCTTGGCTCATTAATCGAGCATCTGTGAGCACATGCTTTTCTCTTGATAATCATTTGCAACATTTCTGTGCCACCAAAGCCTTCCTGTAGTATTGGGTCCCACAGGCATCAGATCCCTACAGATAACCTCCCTCTGGGGAGGATATGGGCTCACGGGGCTGTCCCAACTATCTCCCATTCTCCAAAACCCAGACTCAAGCCAGCTCCCTGGGTGAAGCTCACCATAACCTCCCATTCTCCAGAAACCTCTGCTTCCTTCAAATGACTCTGAAGCTCAAATTGCTTCCTCTTCTACCTGGCTCTTATTCTTCTTTCCACAAATATTTGTTGAGGACCTACTATGTGCCAGACAGTTGAAATAAAGTAGATAATGAAACCAACAAGCTAACTGCTCTCAAAGAAATTTCATTCTAGTAGAAGAGGGAAAATGAGCAGGCAAAGAAAGAAGAGGACTTTATAGTATGAATTGGGGGGTGAATATTAAGAAGACTGAAAGTATGGGATCAGGGAAGGGTGGGAAACTCTCTGTGTGGATGTCAGCAAGGTCCCCTTAAGAAGGAGCAAGTGCCAGGTAGAGGAGATGTGAGCAGGTATATTCTGGGGACAGGTAAAATGGTACCTGGCTAGAGAGCAACAAGCGGGGAGGCGAGTGGTGGAGAAGGTTTGTGGCACTTGGTATTTTGGCTTATGCAATCACATTTCTACAGGTGACCTTCCAGCTCTCGTGGGATGCCTGTTTTTATGCCTACCATGCACTGCTCACCCAAGAGGCACCTTGCTTTCTGATTGGCATTTGTCCTTCCTCCAGTTGCGGATTAAACTGTGTTGGTTGTCCTGATCCCTTCAAGTTGTTATTTTCTACAAAATAGTGAAAGGAAAAGCAGAAGATTTTGTCGTCTGTAGTGAGCTAGGTGGGTGACACCTAAATGGGGTTGCTTTGCCAGGGCAGTCCACCCAGGCTGCCCAAACCCAAGCATAAAGTATGAGAACCCAGTCTGATAAGAAAGTTCTCATACATGCTCTTTGGGGACAGTTTTTAACCCCTTCTTAAAAAGACAGGCCTTGAACCTAATATTTAACAACCTCTTGTTAAATCTGCACACAGGTCTATGAGACAGCTCTGCTGAGAGGAAAGCTATGTTACCCTGAAGCCGCCTCTGGCTGAGCCAGGGTAGGAAGAATGCAGCCTCTCCTTCCCAGGCTGTGTGTTTCCAAGGGACCACCTGGGTTCTCAGCCTGGGGTGGATATTGATATTGAAGTGGCCCTAGTTCTTTTCCCTAGCCCCTTCCTTCATGACAGGAGCAATTGAAAGGTTGACATTCGAACCAAAGTTTTACAAAGAATTAGCTGGAAAAGGCGATCCTTGAATAGAACTGAAGACCTATGTACTCCAAAGAAGCATAGATATTCTCAGACTCCAGGAAGTTGTGCAGAGGGAATCAGTCTTGGCACTGCTCCAAGGATTGTGGAGCTATCAATGGAAAACAGCCTCCCAGGTGAGAGTATGGGTGGTGGCAGGACTGGCTCCATGTTGATGGGTCACTCTGTGACATCACCAGGATATCCTGCCCAGCTTCCAAGTCTTCTTGTGCCACCAGACTCAGCTGCCCACATGGCTGGCTCCAAACCTTCTCTCTGCCCTGTCTGGATTCTGAGCAAGTTTCTTTATAGTTTTATATAATTTTTAACTTGTTATTTTTAGATATACATGATGGTAGAGTGTGTTTTGACATATTGTACATACATGAGTATAACTTAACCTAATTTTGATCCCATTCTTGTGGTTGTACATGATGTGGAGTTTCACTGGTTGTGTATTCATATATGAACATAGGAATGTTATGTCTGATTCATTCCACTGTCTTTCCCATTCACAGCCCCCCTCTCTTCTCTTCATTCCCCTTTGTCTAATCCAATGAACTTCTCTTTTCCCTCTGGCCACCCCCTCACATACTTATTGTGTGTTATCATCTGGTTATCAGAGAGAAAATTTGGCATTTGGTTTTTTGGGGTTGACTTATTTCATTTAGCATTATAATCTCCACTTCCATCCATTCCCTGGCAAATGCCATAATTTCATTTTTCTTTATGGCTGAGTAATATTCCAGTGTGTACATATACAACAGTTTCTTTATCCATTCATTTGTTGAAGGGCATCTAGGCTGGTTCCATAGCTTTGCTATTGTGAATAGAGCTGCTGTAAACATTGATGTGGCTGTGTCACTGTAGTCAGCTGATTTTAAGTCCTTTGGGTATATGCTGAGGAGTGGGATAACTGGATCAAATGGTGGTTCCATTCCAAGTTTTCTGAGGAATCTCCATAATGCTGCCCAGAGTGGTTGCACCAATTTGTAGTCCCTTCAGCAATGGATGAGTGTGCCTTTTCCCCACATCCTCTCCAACACCTATTGTTACTTGTATTCTTGATAATTGCCATACTGGAATCTCAGTGTACTTTTAATTTACATCTGAGCAACTTTTCTTAATGATCTTGCAGCATTCCTCTAAGCAGCTTCTGTCCCATAAATCACACTCTTTCTTTCGAGTCTTAGCTTTGGGTGCTTTCTCATTTCATCTCATCCTTGGGCTGGCCTCCTGCAGCTAAGATGCTACATGCATGTGGAATTAATGGTATTCCCACCCCTGCAATGTACTCATCCTCCTACATTGGTCCAGATTCACAGCCAACACCCAGGCAGTGCGGAAACAATCTCTCTCTCTTGTTTGCATTCTTGGTCTTTCATTCTTTGATCCTTAGGATGGAAGAGCCTCTTTTATAGACAGTGGGTTCTTTGAGTACTCAGCACAGGCAAGACAAAGTGATGGGCGGAAGGAGGGTGGGGCGTTTGGACTTATTTCTGGCTATTTCCCCTTCCAGTACAGACATATGGGGTTGCTAAATATTTGTTTCCTCTATAGTAGAGGAATCTGGAAATGTGATGGCAGAGGTGGAACCTGGGGTGTAGCTGTCATAGAAGATGAACTCACTCTCATAGCCCCAGTGTTCTCAAGAAGGGTTAGTAAAAGAAGCCAGAGAGGAGGGTGTTTGGCATGGGCTGAGAGAGAGCTTTTTCACTGGGGACAGAGCACATGCATGTAACTCTGAGGTTCTTTGGAGAACAAGTTAGCATAGAGGAAACAAGAATGAATTTTTAGGCTTTATGAGTGGGAGAAGAATGCTGTAATTCTTTCTCAGGAGACAGGGAAGGAGGGATTTGGGCATAGGAGTCATTAAGATACAAATTAAACAAGGTATTCAGCGCTTCTTAGAGGACTGTCAAGGAAAAGCACTTTGACAGGCAGGGACGTTCCCTGCATTAGCGTCGATCACTGTACTGAACACAGAGAACCCCTCTAAAACATGGCACTGATTGCTAGAATGATAAATCAGATTCTGTTAAAGCAAATCTAAGGCTTGTCCAGATTCTTTCTGGTGATAGAATTGGGTCATGGACAACAGACCTGGGAAAGAGTAGGTCAGCACTGGGCCTTGACCGTGCATTGCAGGTGGCTGTTTTCAGACTATTATCAGGCAAGCATCTGAGCATTGCTGTAGGAGAAAATGGGAGAGAATCTCTGCAGTGGATATCAGAACAACTGAGAATATCCATTGCAAATACTCGGGAAGGAAAGCACATTAAACCAGTTGTTTACGTGAAAATATACCCATGTGAGAAAGAGGGTGGGCTTTGAGTCCCTCCTATTTTCTCACTCTGGTAGTAGTGAGCCTGTTGCCCCTGGTGGTTCTTCTCCATCTTAATTCTCAAACTGGATGCATTTTTAAAAATAATGCATTCTATTTCCAAGAATGAAAGAAAGAAGGAAAAAAGGAAGAAAGAAAGAAATAATGATTTTCTAAGCTATCCCTCATTATTTTATTGTTTTTAAAGGCTACGTGCTTGCTTTAAGAACATGGACTGTGTCTGAGTGACTACGGGCAGGTCCCTTAGCTGACTTGAGTCTTAATCTCCTTGTTTCTGAAAGGAAGCCAATAGCACTAACTGTCTAGGCTCATATAAAGACAAAATGCTAAAATGTGTTTGGAAGTGCCACCCAGAATAGGTCCCCGGAGGGGAGCAAGATGGGTACCAAATGACTCTGAATGCCCTTCAAGGAGAACCTTCATTTGACCTTGGGAAGTTATTTTGCACCCCTAAACAAACATATTGTACTTTCCAAAGTTGACTTGTCTATTGCAAATCTTTTGAATTTCCCTATGAACTTTAGAATTGGATCACCATTTCTACAAAAAAGTCTGATTAGATTTTGATTGAGATTGCATTAAATCTGGGGAGGATTGACATCTTAACAGTACTGAGTCTTCTAAACATGAATATGGCATGGCCCTGCATTTAATTTAGATATTTTAAAATTCCTCTCAATAAGGTGTCTTGTTTTTCATTGTTCAGAACTTGCACATCTTTTGTCGGATTTCTCTCAATATTTAATATTGGTGATGTTTTTCTGAGTGGTGTTTTTCTTAGCTTTCAATTTCTAATAGCTTATTACTATTCCATTGAAACATAATCGAGTTTTGTACATTGATCTAATGTCCTATAGCCTTGCTAAAGTCATTTATTAGTTGTGATTATTAGTTTTATTAAGTAGATGCCAAATAATTTGTTAGTTTTAAAAAATAGATTCCAAAGAATGTCCTGCATAGATGATGATCTCACCTACAAATACAGTTTTAATTTTTCCTTTCAAACATCAATTTCTCTTTCCTACCTCCAGGATCTGTGTTGAATAGAAATAATTAAAAGAGATGTGTTTGCCATTTTCTTGTCCTTAGGGAGAAAGTCCTGGGTCTCTGAACAGTTTTTTCATAGATGTGTATTATCAGTTTGAAGAATTGCTCCTACATTTCTAGCTTACTGAAAGTTTTTTTTTTTTTTAAATCAGTGTTAGATGTTGGATTTTATCAAATGATTTTTCTAAATCTACTGAAGTGGCCATATGGATTTCTCTTTTAGACTGTTAATATTATAAATTGCATTGATTTTTAAACCAAGCCTGGATTCATGGGGATTATAATCACTTGATCATGGTGTATTATTTTTATACATTGTTGAATTTAGTTCACTAAAATCTGCTGAGACATTGGCCCCTATGTTTATGATGAATATTGAGACCTATAGTTTTCTTTTGTTTTCCTGCCACCGCCCCCCACCCCACTGGCCACTGGTGGGGGTCAAACGCAGGGCTTTGCACAAGCCAGGCAAACACGTCTCTACAGAGCCGCCTCCCTAACCCTTTGTTTCCTTGTAATGGCTTTACCTGGTTTTGTTAGTGTTTTGCTGGCCTCATAGAAGGAGTTGCAAAATATTGTCTCCTGTTCAGATTTTTGAAAAAGATTTGTTTCTCCCTTAAATGTTTCCAAAGCTAGAAGCTGAGGTCATTCACTGAAGGCCTTCTAATGTGGGCATTTATGCTATCAATAACCCTCAAAGTACTGCTATAACTGCATCCCAGGCGTTTTGTTATGTTTCGTTTTCATTTTTATTCAGTGTAAAATACATTTTCTTTTCCAATATTAACTTTCTTATTTGATCTACCAGTAATGTAGTAATTGCATTTTAGTTTGTAAATATTTAAGTTTTTCTATATTGATTTCTAATTTTATTTCTGTGGCCATGGTATAAATCTGTATGATATGAACAGAACCATGTCATTGGTTTCCAATTTAACCCTATGTGGCCACAGAATATACTTTGTACAATATGAACCCCTTAAAAATCATCGAGGTTCATGTTTGGCACAGAATATGGTCCTTCTAGGGATTATTTCTTAGGTTGCATGAGTTCTGCTGTTTCCTCTGTATGTAATGTGTCCTTCCTTCCTCTGGCTGTTTTTCAGATTTTCTATATGTCATTGGTTTTCTGCAGTTCATTTTGATGGGCCTTGATGTAGTTTCCTTCATGTTTCATGTGCTTGTGATTTGTACTTTCTTGGAGTTGTGGGTATGGGGTTTGCATGATCTTTTGAGAATATTTGGTCATTAATTACTCAAATGTGTTTTTCTGTCTCCTTTCTTCTCTTCCTCAGGGACTCTGATTATGCATACATTAAACCACTTCATATTTTCCACAGCTAATGGAAGTGGTGCTATTTTCATATTTAGTTGTCTTTTTGAACACATCTCAGTGTTTCATTTAAATTGATTATATTGTTACATTTTATAGTTCACTAATGTTTTCTTCTCCCTTGAGTAATCTACTTTTAATACAATTCAGTATATTTCTTTCATCTTACACATTGTGGTTTTTATCCTGAGAAGTTTTATTTTATATATATGTATATATATATATATACACACTTTATATGCTCAGTACTTCCTTTAACTTTTTAAATATAAAGAAGTCAGTTATAATCAGTGGTTTAATGTCTTTGTCTACTAATTCCTGTATGATACTAATGCCTGTATCATCTTATAGTGTTTTAATTAATTGATTTTTCTATCTCATTATAGGTTGTTTTTCCTGCTTCTTTGCATGCCTGGTAATTTTTATCGAATGCTAGACATTTAAAATTGACCTTGAGTGTGTGGGATATTGTTATTTGTTTGTTTGCATGAATATTCTTGAGCTTTTGTTTTGTTTTTTTTCCTAGGATGCAATTAAGTTACTTGTAACAATTTTATTCTTTTGGGTATTGCTTTCATGCATTGTCAGTTAGGACCTTTCATGCTTTGTTAATTTTATCTCAACATTGAAGCAAAACCTGTCTGAGTAATGTATCCAGCACCCCACCACATACGATGCTTTCCACTCTGATATGGTAAAAGGAACTCTTCCGGTGCCTGAGTGGATCCTGGGGATTGTTCTCTCTAGTCCTTTCAGGTGGCTCTTTCCTCAGCGTTGTGCAGCTTTCCTACACACATGCCTGCTCTATGCCAGTCACTATGCTCTGCTTTCTTGATAAAATGTTGGGAGGAACAAGAAAGACAAAAACTGTTTATGGAGCACGTACTATATGTCACTGTTCTAAATGTTTTTGGGTTTTATTTCATTTTGTTTAATCTTTAAAATAAGGCTACAAAGTGGATCTCTCATTATATTAAATCTTATTATCTACTTATTCAGTTATTATCTCTTTTAAATGAGTAAACTGAAGCTCAGTGAGGTTGTATGACTTGGTCCAAATCATACAGAAATGAAAACTACGAAGACAAGGATGGAGGCAGCCAGCCTTCACCACCCAGACTCAGAATCTGAGGACCTCACTGCTCCTAGCGTAACTCAGTGTGGTACCCATGCTCCTCAGTGCATGTGGAGGACTTTAAGGAATATGTGGATGAATGCATTGTAATTTATTAGGGAAAATTCTAACTACTCCTAGCACATTAAATCTGCAGTTTTGTTGGTGTTATTGCTTAAAGTGAAGCAAAGGTCATGATGTTACACCTGGCATTATTTTAAAAAGAGTTATTCAATAAGTAGTAATATAGGTGGTGGTCAAGCCGGGCAAGGACCATGAGCTGGCTTAGGAGCGTGCTCTCCCACAGATGGGGACGCTGAGGCTGCGTCCTCAGATGGTGAAGGGAGAAGCACTCCGCAGTGTCTTTCTCTCTGTCTTCAGCCAGCTCACAGTCCCTCATGTCCATCCCCACGACAGGCTTCAGGGAACTCAGGCTATCCCATGCTGATCGCGAGCAAAATTCTTACCGCTGTGTGAATTTATTAAGATTAATTTACTAAGGTGGTTGGGGGTTTATCGAACACTTAAAAATGTTAATGGACACAGTTTCCAATAAATTATGTCAACAGATCTTTGTAGAAACACTGGGGAGCTTACAAATTCAGTCCCAGAGGTAGCACTGGCCCAACACGATGGCCTCAGTACAACCTTTAAGCAAATGGCAGGTGTCATTAGCCAAGTCTGGAACCAGGGAAGGGAAGCCCCAGCCCATGAATTATTATGAGGAGCCATCCTCATAATAACCATGCTATTTGTTAACTCCTACTGTTTGCGGGAAGTTATACTTGGGATTTCACATCTGCTCTCTTTGATGATGTCACACACAATGTCATTTTATCATCTCCCATTGCCTACCTGAGGTAAGCAAGAAACCCCAAAGTGAAGGGACTCTCCAAAATCTGTGGCTACTCTCCAAGCCCCTCTCTGTTCTGTCTGATTCCCAAGAGTTCCCACAAGCTTGTGTTACCCTTTCATGCCCCTGGGATTCTGCTCCCATTGGTCCTTCATCCTGATGCTCTTGCTCCGTTCCTTCTACGAGACATGTCCAGCCCACCTCCACACCTCTTGATAGAGCAGATCCATTTCCATCACTCCCCTGCTTACCTGTCTTGGAGCATCCTCTTCACTTTAGGGTCGAGCGCACACTTGGTGTGCCCAACAAGCAAGAGTGGAGACACTTCCTAACAGACCCCTCCTCCCTGCCCCTGCACTCTCTCTCTCTCTCCTTGCTTGCCTCTCCTCCAGGGGGTGGGGAGGATTTCCAGGCATCTCAGGCTTGTCTGTGGTGTGTCACCCACTGCAGTGTCACCACTGTGAGGCCCAGTGTTCTCGTCTGCCTTGTCTGTTGTGTCCCCAGAACCTTCCCCCAGATGTTGCAGAAGAGCTATCACCAGTGAAGGCGAGGTCATTAGATGTGACTGTGGGACACAAATGGGGACCTTCTCAAGGGGGTTCTGGGCAAAAAGTCAGATGTTCACAGAGGAAGTAGGCAGAAAGGGAGTCGATGGTCATCTGCTCTGCCAAGAGTGACATTTCTCTTGGAGAATCCTTTGCCATCCTCAGTTACCCGCCTTCTCAGCAGCCTTTGGCACAGTGGTCCAGTCCCACTTTCTTCCCGGAACACTGTCTTCCCTTGACCTGTTCTTCTCCCTACATTTCCGGTGACTTCGCTGTCTCATTACTTAGATGTCCTGGGTCATTCTGTCTGTTTGGAGTGTGTCTGGTTGCTCTTTCCGTGGTGGCCTCTTCTCATACCCAGATCTTAGCCCACATGTTGGTAATAACCACATTTTAGTTTGGATGCTTTGACATGTTGGAGCCTTGCTGACTCTGGAGGGACTGTTCACCCTGGGGTCAGTGACTTGCTGGGGATAGCAAGGGAGTTTCCTTAAGGAAGCCCTTCATATGCAAACCAACCCATACACTGCTCTGATTCCCACTACCTCCTTTATTGGGCTCCTGCACTTACCTACCTGGTAATCACCCCAGGACCAGGTACCAGACTAGAGACAGCCCCTTTGCCTCAGAGCTCACCAAAACTATTCAAATTAGCCTCTTCTAAACCTAATGACCCTGCCTTGCCTATTTCTTCCCTCGGAGCCCAAAATAAAAGTTCTTGCCCATGTCCCCCCACCCCATGCTCTCTCTTCCTCCTGTCCAACCCTGACACTTCCCCTGTGCTTTGAGGATCCCTGGTCTGGGCATCCGTGAGTACAATCAGCTACCTTTCAATGGCCCTTATCTCCTGGTCTGTTGGCTTTGCCATACCTGGATAATATCATTTTTAAAATGGTCACAACCTGAAGAGCCTTGCCCTGACCATCAGTGACCCTCGGTCTCAGCACACCTGTTGGTTTCCCTCACAGAAAATACAGCTTATATTAAACTTGTATATTCATTTGGCTGCTTGTTCACTATCTCTCTACTCCCACCAGATTCCATGAGGTCCATAACCATGTCTGTCTTGCTTAACTGCATATCTCTGCTGCCTTGCATACAAGAGATGCTTAATAATGTTTATTGATAGACTAAAGAAAAGAAAAATATGGGGATCGTTGAGGGAGTGGCTCAGTGAGACTAGACGTGGCTATGTAGCTGTGATGAATAAACCCATCCATTCAGGAGAATGGTGCAATACATCTTCATTTCTTATTTAGGGAAACTTCCACACATTGGGCAGTCCACCTCCATCTTGGAGCAATGCCATCCAAACATAAGACCTCTAAGATTGCCACCTCAGTGGCCTGGAAACGACTTTCAATCACTTCTACCCATACTTTGTTGGCCAGTGTATGATCACACGGTCCCAGTCTATGAGCATGGGAGTGTGGGGAAGCTAGTCTCCTCTGTGCCCCAGGCTTGGTAAACCACAAAGCGCTGACTCTCTCTTACATGTGAAAAGGAGCAGGGAGTGTTTGGGGAGGCTGCTGTCATGGAAGAAGCTATCAGTGAGAACTTGAATGTCTCTGGATCTCACCAGCACCTGTCTTCTCATTTGTCTAGATCCCTGGTCAGGCCAAGAGCCCAAGCAAAGGGCAAGCAACCTTGAGAAAGTCATATCTCAGTGATTTTCTGAGCCCCAGTCTCTTTATAGAAGAGTGGGCATCCATATTACCTCCTAGAATTGACATAAGTGTCTTGGATGCCTGGTGCAGACACTCAGCTGAACGAGTGCTTCTCTCACTACCGCTTGTTTTTATCATCTTCCTAATTATAGTGACACCGGCTGAGGCCTGGGCCCCAGCAGGTGGGCGCAGCTCCCACCTTTTGGACTTCCATCTTTGCATATGGCGACCTGAGCAAGACCTCACGCCTGTTTCAGAGGAAAGGGAAGCAACCTGCCTCGGGTTGGTCATTTCTCCATCTTGCGTTGCTCCTCACCCCTCCAGCTGTAGTTGGAAGGTCAATTACAGTGCAGCCCTTTTCCAGGGTAATAAGTTTTTAATGTAGACGCAATTAGTGAATAAGCAGTTGATTAGTTCATTATGAAAATTCTGAAAACAACACCATTTGCGGTGGCAGAGGCTCAGAGAAGAAAGATTGTTCCCTTTCTGAGCTATCAGTTGGGTCAGAGTGCCAGCAAAGTTAACATATTTTACCATAATATTAAACCCTTTCGGCTCTGGAAGGCCATTACGTTAGGGGGAAAAAATTCCCCCTCTGGGGTATTAATTAGAGAGATAGAGCGTTAAAAAAATCATAATCCCATTAAATTCCTCCCTTATAGCTATTTTCATAAAGAATCCCTAATGTGAAATGTGGATGGAAAAAACACAACTCCGACTGAAGAATTTGTGAAAACACCGAGCCTCTGATCTATCATTTTTAAGAGGGAGAAGGGAAACCGGAAACATTTTGTCAGATTCCTAAAATGGTTGCAAGCAGCCTGGACCAGAAGTCGGAGAGTAATGCAGCCTTTGCAGCACAATCTCGAGACTCCCCCACCGCTGATGATGACAGATGATGGCTCAGGGTGGAAAGTGACACTCCTGGTCCCGGCTCGGCATCACTCTCTTCTCCTGGGGATTTCCTGGGTGGCTCTGCATCTCTGGCTGGTGTGGAAATCTCCCTCTGAATCCATATGCGTGCATTTGAAACTCCAGGCTTTTAAACTGCGTGTCCGTGGGTTGGTTTGTTCAGCCCTCGGATAGACACGTGTGGCAGGCTGGACGCCATGCAGGAGACTCAACAGTGAATGGCAGACAAGGTCCGGAACTCTGCTTCTGGTCTGATGGAAGGGCTGCCCGTTCACTAACGAATCAGAGGCTGCACATGGGGTAGAGGCAAGGGATGAGGAGGCTGTTGATGACCTCAGGAGGGGTAGGGAAGGGCTTCCCCTGGAGCTGCATGAAGGGAGGGAGGGGTATGCTAGGTGGGCAGATGGATGAATGGAGGTCTTTCAGGCAGAAGAAGCAGTGTTGCCAAGGTCCTTCCTAGAAGAAAAAGAACCAAGGATATCTGGGAAGCAGAAAGGATGGGGGTTGGAGAGGGAGTGGTGGGACACTAGGCTGGAGGTTGGCAGGGCCTGGGGGTCCATTTAGGGACTGCCATCCTTATCCTGAGAGAATGGGAAAACTAGGAGGTGACAAGATCATGTTTCCAGATATGTGGGTACAAGACACATGCATCGGGTACAGGTTGCACAATCATGGGATGCTGGATGAATCACTCCATCTCTCAGATCCGTTCTTCATTTATTAAATGGTGCAAATAATAGGACTTCTAGTTTACAGTGGCTATTTTATGAAATAATCCAGGTGCAAATGGTTTTCCTGGTGTATGGTATCCCCCTTGTCAGAGGTTGGCTTCCTTCCTCCTTACTTTCCTTCCTTCTCCCTCCTTCCTCCTCCCTTTTCCCTCCTTCCTTCTTTCCCTCCCTCCCTGCCTCCCTTCCTCTTTCCACTCCCTCGCTCCCTCCCTCTCTTCCTCCTTTCTTCCTTTCTTCTCCTCCTCCTCTTTCCCCTGCCTCCTCCCCTTCTTTACCCTACCCTCTTCTACCTCTATACAATGAAGTGACTGGATTCCTCTTCTTTCCTTTGACTTTGAGGACCCAGGGCTGCTTTCCTTTTAACCTGGGACTTCTGCTTTGCTTGTTCCCATGCAGTCGCTTGGTCACCAAGCCGGTGGATCTCGCTGAGGATGGGTGCTGGCTACAGGCCTGGTTTTGCAGCAATGCCCAGGGGCCTGGGAAGCGCCCTAGTTACAACACCAGCTAAGATGGAGCAGAAACCAGTAACTTGCTGACTGCCCTTCCTCTTGAAATTGATTCAATCCTGCCGTTAGTCAGAGTGTGGAGCCCCTTTGAGGGTGCAGGGTCATCCTGACTTTCGCTGACTCTCTTGACTGTTCTTACTGTGACACTCTCTATGGCTCCTCAGTTCCTTTTTTTTTGAGCAATAATGAAGACACCATTTGATCATCACCTTTGTGTTGGCGAGGACAGCCATCACTCAGCTTCCAGTGACAGCAGGACTCTGATTCCCAGGTCTATTTGGGCTCACTGAAAAGCACTAAAAACAATCCTATGACTTAATCACAATTCACTTATCCTGATGATTTTATTTTATATTTACTTCGGGTAAATAATCTTGATGTAAATTCCTAGTGGGCCACAAGAGAGGAGGCGGGATTCTAATGAACTGGCGATGAAGTGGAAATATTTTGAAATGCTGAATAATGTGTTTTGCTTGTCACCTAATTACTTATCTGCTGCCTAATAGCACATTTCCTAAGATCTCACTCCCTGATCTGTTCATCTGGCAATAAAAATCTTGCCTTGTGATCGCCATGTGCTCTCAAGTAAAGACCAGTGCATTAGAGGCTCGATATGTAGCGAGGCTTTAACGACCTGATGATGTCTCGCTTATGAAATGGAGAAAAGCATTTCTTGTTTCAGTGAAAATACGTTTTCTTCCCCCACTGAATATTGTTTATCAGTCAGAGGAGATGATCCTTCTCTCTCTCTCTCTCCCTCTCTCTCCCCCCCCTTCTCTCTCTCACACACACACACACACACACACACACACACACGTCCTCACTCACTCTCCAATCCTGCAATCCTGAAACAAAGCATCGTTCGATTCTGATCATTGCTGACATTTTTTTCGTACTCTTGTTTTCATGATGCAAGGCAGACACACGAAGTGCCGATCGCCCCACAAGAACAAGAACACTCACATCCTTTGACAACAAATTTTGGAGACCACAATGTGGGCATGGCATGCGTGTGCAGGCACATGTGGGCACGCTCATGCATGCACACGTGCACATGAGTTTTCATCATCGTTGGGTCCACTTAGTGCATGTTGGCCAGGATCCAGGGTCTGTGCAGCTTGACAGGAAGTGTAAAGAGCAGGAAGGCACCGTTTCTGCTCCCTTAGAGCTGCTGGTTTGAACCAGCAGGTCATGTTTGGGGATATGCAGCAGCGTCTGGAGATACCTTTGGCTGTTATGTGTGTGTGCGCGCGCGCGCACGCTGTGGGGGGGTTGTGGTGGCATCTAGTGGATAAATACTGGGCAGCCTCCCACCCCCAGCAGGGAATAGTCTGTGCAAAGAGGTCTAATTTGCTAAGAGGAGGAAACTGAGCTAACAAAAAAGATAAGTGGAAAATCCAGCCATTGCAGCAGGGCCAGGGGAAGCTCAGAGGGATGCGGAAACCAAGTGGCAGGGTGCCTAGCCCAGCTTGGGGTCTCTGGGAGGGCTTCCTGGAGGAGATGACAGCTGAATGGAACCTGGAAGAGCTGGAAGACATTAACTAAAATAATAAATGGGGAAAAGAGGCTCTGCAAAGTGTGACACTGACTAGAGAGTCAGAGTCTCCCAGACCCCACTGTCTGTCTCCCACTGATGTGACCTGCAAAGTTATGCCACCTCTCTGGGCCTCAGTTTCCTACCCCAGTCCCATGTGTGTTTCTAACTCCATGTGTATTCCCCTGTACCTTTAGCTGGTGTGAATTTGTGAAATACAGTATTTAAAAAAATTATTTAAAAATTAAATTTACTTTTCACCAGTACACAAATACATAAAATTGTATATATTGCATATATTACTGGGGTAACATATAATGTTTCAATACATCCATACACTGTGTAGTATTTAAATTAGGTACAACATATCTATCTCCTCAAACATTTATCAATTTTTTACAGTGAAAACTTTCAAAATCCTTCCTTCTGGCTTTTGAAATATGAAACATGTAATTGTTCCCTAAAGTCACCCGGCTGTGCAATGGCTTCACTTCACGGTGATCTCCAGGCCTGTCCATGTTGACATGTGTGGCAGGTCGTCATCCTTTTTTTATGACTGAATAGTACTCCACCGCATGGGTGTGCCACTTTTTAAAAATACATTCCTCAGTCAGTGGACACTTAGGTTGTTTCCTTTCCTTGGCTCCTGTGAGTAGGGCTGCAGGGACCATGGGAGGGCAGATGTCCCTTCAACATGCTGGTTTTTGCTTCCTTTGGATGCATACCCAGGAATGGGATTACCCCATCCTATGTGGTATTTCCATCTATTTTTTTCTGGTTTTATTTTTTCATTTCAGGCCCTCCTCATGAGACACCTCCAGCTCCTGTTTGCTTCCCCACAACCAATGACTTTCCTCAGGTCCCAGCCTGGTGCTGCCCTGAGAACCTGGGGTTCCTCCTCCCTGTGCAGCATACACTGGCTGCACAGTGGCTCCCCACATCCTTTATGGTCTTGAGCTTCTCCTGCGATTGAGGACCTGTGGGCTGGTCGTTGCCAGACTTCCTCCTGCATAGTGGTCCTAGGAGAGATGACGGTGGATCAGTGCAGGGAAATGGGGACAGAGCAGGGGGTGGGGTGGAGCCTGGGGATTTGAGACCCATTTATGAAGAAGGATCAACAGGGCTGGATCAGATGTTGGGCTCAGGGATGGGGAGCTGCAGGGTCCAGGAGGAAGGCTGTACTGTGGTCAGTGCGGATGGTGGGCAGGCACAGGAGGAAGAGGCTGGGTCTGCAGGACTGCTTTGGGTCCCTCTTCCTTTCCTTCAGATCAGGGAGCAGGACAGGCCTGTGGGAGGGAGCATGAGAGGTCTCAGGGGTCCAGTGTCCTTCACTCCCTCTGATCCAAGGTCGCTCTAAGACAGGAAAAGGAAGTCTCCTGTGCTCAATTCCTTCGTGAGCACCATTAAAGACCCACACCAGGAGACCAGTGAAATCATGCTCATCCTGGTCGTCAGCATGGGTACCAAAAGGGACTTGCACCTGGCCTGACACCATCAGAACATGAGTCCCAGGCCCAGATCTGCCTGTGGGCTTCCTTTCTCCTCTTTCTAAAGGGAGGTGATGGGGAGGAGCTGGGGGAGAGGGCAGACAGGAGGGATGGGCCAAGTTGGTCAGCAGGTCCAGGTTGCAGTCACAGAGGAGGAAGCAGCATGTGGCAAGTGACCTCAGCTGACAATACTCAGTGCATACTTCAAACAGCTAGATGAAGTTGGTTCCCACAACAAAGAAATGATAAAGGTCCTCAGTGAAGGAGGCCCAGAGGCCTCATTTGGTCATCACACCATGAACGCACCATTGAAACATCAGATGGTACCCAGAAATATGTACAACGTGCCAATGAAAATAAATGAATAAAAGGAGGGTGAGTCTTCCTATGATCCAGAGGCATAAGGAGAGATGGACGATACAAGTACTTGGCAGGTTGGGTGGGACTTGCCCAGAGCAGTGTTCTGACGTGGGCATCAGCTCAGCCTCACGCCCATCACTCACCACTGGCCAGGCAGGTGGTGAAGGTTGCCTGTGGCCCATAAGAGGCAGAACTTGTGCAAAGTAATTCTCAGCTGGTCTTAAAGAGCCTTGGGATTGGCTGCTGTGTTTCTCAGCAGAGGCACTGTTAGCACACGGGACAGGTGTGTCCCTCGGCGGGACACTGACCATTGCAGGACAGGCAGCAATGAGGAGCCACATGCCAATGGTGGACGTTGAAACTTGACCTCTCCTGCACTTCTAGAAGCTGGGTGGGGTGGCCTTGGTTTGCTTAGAACCATATAAAGACACCAAGCAGGGGAGAGCAGGTGACCCAAGCCATGGAGTTATTCAGTGGCAGAACTGGGATTTGTGCAGTGATACCGTCTCATTCTCTCTTTCTTTTTCATTTTTTTAAAATAACACCTTAATTTCTATTTTTAGCTTTCACCCTCCTTGATGTTAAGAACTTAGTCTATTAAGATTTCCTTACTCAATTTATTATACTCTCATCCCTAAGGTCACATCTACACATTTGGAGGGGGGCTCGCAGCATCCAGGTGCATCTGGGGTGTAGGTGAGATCTTTGGTGGTTGTCTGTTGATGGTGCCTCCGTTATCTGGCTTTGTTCTTGGCCAACGTGAGGTGAGTCATCCATCCTTACTCTGCAGAGGTCCTCATTCCCCTCTGACCTCTGATTCTACTGTCCACACCTTCCTCTGGCTGTGCCTTCTTGTCCTGACCCCAAGGCCTGTCCAGGTCTCTGAGTCTCCCCTATGGTCTTAACCATTGATGGAAGCCACTTCCCTACGTCCAGTGCTCTTATGCCTGCCAGGGGCAAGTGCTACTTATAGACACAGGGACGCCCGGCCTAGGGCAGCCAGACCCACCCCAGTACAAGGACCCACAGTGGGGGCTCTGGCTTCAGCCCCAAACATGGCCCCTCCCACTTACATAGCCAGTGGTACCCTGCGCATCTATGAGCTGACTTTTTGACTCACCACCATGTTTTCCAGCAAGTAAAATATAATTGCAGGCTTATTGTTGCATTAGAGCCTCACATGGAGGAGTGGGTGGTTGGGTGGGCCAAAGCTCAAGACAGATAATGGCCTTAAAGATCTGCAGCCCTCAGATCACCCACATCTCTTCTTTTCTTCCAGTTCTTAATCTGCTGCTGAGACAATAAGTCAGCCTAGTGCTGACTGGATGTTATTCACTCTCCCGCTTCCTCCGAGGCTGGGGAGGATGCAGGACTCCAATTATAGACCAGTTCCCAGCTTTCCATGTTGGAGGGCTTGGCCTGGGGATCCTCATTTGCTGAGTGGGGGAATTCTTCCTGCATTTCCTTTTCACTGCTCAGCCCACCCTCTGGGGATGTCGCTGATCCATGTTTCAACTCGGTGTGTTGGGGACTTGGGAGCTTCGCAGACCTGCATTTCCTTCTGCTCTGGGCAGCACACCAAGCCCCGTCTCAAAGAACACGGGGACAGCTCGTGTAACTGTTCCCTTAACTTCTTCCTCTCCCAGAATTCCTCATAACCTTTGGACCAGACACAAAAACTAGGTCAGCAAATGCTCGTCCATATTAATGCTAAATGTGGAAGCTTTCTGCAGCCGGTTCCATTGTGAAAACACCCATAGAGACCCTGGCTGTCCCATGGCCATCTGCCTAAGCGAGGAAGTCCCACTGTGTTTAAAAATGTGTCAGGAGAAAAGATTATAGTCAGTTCTGCATAACTTTCTACCACAGGTGGATTAGGCATGGCTTGTCTCAAATAATTTTTTCTTAAAAAAAAAGATAATTTGTAAGTATGCATCCATTCATATTATTTTCTTTTTGCCTAATTTCTGTCTTGCCTCTAGATTTTAACTCCCAGAGGTAGTGCCTAGGTTCATTCCTTCATCAATACATTCCCAGGGCCTGTATTGTGCACATAGAGGAATTAAAAAAAATGTATATTAATGAATGAATGAGTGAATGCATGAGCAAATAACAAGGTTTGTTCTTAGGTTTTATACAGAAAAGAGAGGAAGGGGTGTTTGAACTTGTAGAGCAAACACCATCACAGAGCAGAGGGAGGGACTGTTTCATCCTTCTCCAGTTGCTCAGAGCGTCACCTCCACCCACGGGTTAGGTGCAGGATGGGCCAGGCATGTGTGCAGAGAGAGGGGCGTCTAGGATTCTGGAGAGCTGGCTCTCATCTTGGTACATTTGTGCAGTGATCATGAGCAAGCCCATCCTTGTCTGGGTCTTGTTTTTGTTTGGTTTAGTAGTTTCTGGTTTTTTTTGTTTTTTGTTTTTGTTTTTAAATCATCTGTAGAACTTTTGAAGGGCCCGGAAGAGCCCGTAAGGATCACATTTCCACTATCTCCCAAAGAAAGCTCTGCCTCTTCCTTGGGCCTCACATTCTATTCCTCAGATCACACTCCCAGCTCCTGACATAGCAGATGAAGCTGGCATCCACCTGGGATTGGCGGGCGAGCCTCATGTTTGTCCCTTAGCATTAACCTCTTGGCTGTTTGGAGAGCCATCTAACTCTGCCAAGAGGCTGGGAGAGCCTCCCAGTCCCCAGCAACACAGACCATGTCCCACCCCATGCCTCTGCCTGTGCTGGGGGCCAGGAATATGGAACAGAGAAGCCAGCCCCCAGCTGCAGGCCTGGGGGCTTTAGAGAGAAACCACGATTGGGCAGGAACACATCACCCAGAGAGCAGGAGACGATGAGGAGGTGTCCAGACAGATGTTAACAGGCGTGGTCTGTTTCCAGGTTCAGTTTCTCAGAAGCCAGTTGGTGTCTTTTTCCTGCCCTATTGAGTAATAATATCTGTAATTCCAGAAAGGCCTGATATTCAATGTAAGGTGGTCTCAGAATCAAAGCAAGCTTTCTATTTCAGTTGTGACATCTGAGGCTTTGAGAGGCCAGATGGCTCCACAACGATGACAACATCTCCCTGATATTTATTGAGTGCTGTGTGCTCGGCATAAACATCTTTACATGCTTCACTGCATTCTCACAACACCATTAGAGACAGGTACCAGGGTTATCGCTGTTGTGTAGCTGAGGAACAGAATTAGAAATGTTATGAAATTTTCACAAAGTCATACAAGCTGTTGAAGGCAGAGGTACTCTCCTCCCCAAGCACACCCACATCCCTCGGCCCTCCCCTCTCTAGTAGTCCAGGGGAAAACCCTACTAAATAAGCATGCCTCCTGGCCTTGGCCCCAGTGCTGATCCTCTGGGAATGAGGGCAGGGCTGGAAAAATGGAATATTCTGTTTTAGTCAGCTTGTTTGCTGCTGTGACCAAAAGACCCAAAAAGAACAATCAGAGGAGGAAAAGTTTATTTGGGGGGCTCACAGTTTCAAACATTGTAGTCCATAGGTGGCTGCCTCCATTCTTTGGGGTCTGCGGTGAAGCAGATCATCATGGCAGAAGAGTGTGGTAGAGGAAAGCAGCCAGGACAGCAGAGAGAGGGAGACCTCTGCTCACCAAGAGCAAAATATACCCCCCAAAGGCATGCCCCCCAATGACCACCTCCTCCACCACACCCTGTCTGCCTGAAGTTACCACCCAGTTCATCTCCAGGAGAGGATTAATGCACTGATTAGGTCAAGGCTCCCATAACCCAATCATTTCACCCTCTAAACTTCTTTGTATTGTTTCACACATGAGTTTTTCTGGGTACATCTTGTATCTAACCCATAATAATTCTCTTCTATCCGTTTTATTGTATTAATAATTTTGAGGTTCCATGTAGAAATCCAAAAACCATGTCCCAACTGGAAAGTTAAAGGATAAGATGAGGCCATTGGATGGTAGCAAATCAGAGTTTTCTAGATGCTCCAAACTCCTTCCATGGCTTCTCCTTGGCAGAAGGACGCAAATGTTCAAGCACTGTGTTGAGAGTGGGATTGTGTTAGTGGGACAAGACTTGGATATTTTGGTTTTGGGGTCTGTTTTATTGAGTGGATCTTGACCGGGACATTGAGGTCTCTGTAACATGAGAGAGACACCAGGTAGCTAGGAAGCTCTCCTGAGACTTGGAGGCAAGTGGGCTCTGGTTATCTTGGTTTCTCAACCTAGATTGCCCAGCAACTTCTGATTGACAGCTGTACAAAACTGATGAGCTAGACATTCACAATGACTGGCATGCTGGTTCTATGAACACAGACTCTTTTAAAAAGACTTTCATGCTTTTAACACTTGGCTCCCATGAAAAGGTATATTCAAGGAATCTTGCCTTCTTTCCAGCTTCTAAGATAGACTGATCATTCACATGGATCCTATGCAAGTGGTTAATGGCCTGGATGTGGGTAGGAGGAAGACAGGCATCTCATGAGGCCCAGGTAGGACACAATGGTGGCTTGGTCTAGAGAAGGGTTGATGGAGATGCAGAGGGGGAAATGGATCTGGGAGATATGAAAGAAGAATCAAAAGGACACACGTTTAAAATCCTCCTGAGATGTGTACGTGTTGGAGCAGGGGAAGAATGGGAGAAGAGACCCTTGTTCACTTAGAATTCCTCTAAGGGGATCAGCATAGAATCAGAGAAGACGTTAGCTGGAAATCCAACAAAAGCTTGTCCCACATAACCTTAAGTAGTTAGGGGCTGATATGGGAAAGGCAAGAAACACCTCCAGAGGTGGGGTGACAGGCAGCTTTGAAGTGCTGGAATATCTATTAAGCTTGGAGGAAGCATATGAGGGAAATGATTGTATCTGGGGTATCCTAACGTTGGACAATGTTTCTCACCTAAGTTACCTTAGCATTTTTATTTTTTTACTTTCTGGGTTCATTTTTTCTACATATTTTGAGAATAGAGCCTCTCTATGAAATAAGTGTTACTCTTCCTATCATAATTCTAGAGGCTAAGGCACCTGTCGAGTTCACACATCCAGACTCCTCGTCTGTCATATAAACCGTCCTTCCCCTGTGGTTCACAAATGCCTAGTGAGAAGAACCTTCCCCTTCCTCTTCCTTCTGCACCATCTTTACTGTTCCTAGAGACCTGCTGCAGATCCCGTTTCCTCCTCCTTCCATGGGGGATGTGTGCTGGGTCAGTTCCTATTCACTGTGGTCTCCTTGTATCTGGGAAAGCTAAGCCCATTTTTCTCATTTGTTTTATTGCCTTCCTTTGTGTTCTTGTCATTTGCTGTCCCAGGCATCAAATGATCCATAAACAGAACATTTATCCACTGCACACGTACTCCAAAATGGAAAAAAAAATAACAAATTTCAGAGCAACCAAAATGGACACACTGCTAAAAACATATGCTAAGCAATCCCATGCCTTTTTTTCTTGGAGCAATATCTGGCTTTTAGGTAAAGCACTTCACATGCTGCCTGTCACATCACAGGTGACTGAAAAATGTTCTCTTTTCTCTTCCTATGATAGAATTCAGTTCCACACAAGGTGCGAGGCTGGGTGCTACCAGCAGAGTGATGAGGGAAAAGAACACAATCCCTGATCTCTTCGAAGGGGTGGGGTAAAATATTCATGGGGGCAAGAAAGAGAAGCTCCGGATTGAACTCGGTCCCCCTCAAATTCAGAAGTTGAAGACCTAGCCCCAGGACCTCCAAATGTGACCTGATTTAGGTATAAATAGGGTCATTTACCTACTGGAGTAGGGTGGCCCTTCATCCAGGAAAACTGGTGTCCTTATTAAAAGGGTGATTTGGTTGGGACATTCACAGGCCAGACACCACGAGAAGATGAAAGCAAAGATCTCTAAGCCAAGGAATGCCAAAGACACCAGCTCACCACCAGAAACTAGGAAAGGGTCACAAACAGATCTCCCTCACCACCCTCAGAAGGAACGAGCTGCCCACCCACACCCTGAGCTTGGGCTTCCAGCCTCCAGACCTGGGAGACAATGCATTTCTGTCATGAGTGGTGCTTGGCTCATAAGCTCTGGTAACAGATCAAAGGGAATCACAGGATTGCTCGTGCATGGCTTAACAAGATGGTGTTCTGAGAAACACATTGTTGGGTGATTTTGTCATTGTGCAAATGTCATAGACTGCACTTACACAAGTTAGGATGACTGTGCCATCCCCAGGCAATGTAATCTTATGGGCCACTGTCACCCATGTGGTTCCTGGTGGTCGAAATGCTCTGTAGCTCACAACTGTGCTTAGTGGTGGGCTGGTGTCTGGGGAGGTCTCTTGGAGGACATGGTGATTAAGCTGAGACCTGAATGATGATTCAGCATTACTTTAAAAAAAATAAATAAATAGAGGAGAACATTTTGCAGAAGAAAATCCCTACATATGGTTAATTGCTATGTCAGTGTTTATTCAAACAAGCGTGTGTGTCTACTTTCAGATCCTGTAACACATTGGGACTTGAAACAAAGAAAGCCAGGCAGACTGGCTGCTGCTAACCATATGACTGATGGGATACCCATAGGGCAAAGGTGAGACTCCAGAATAAGGAGTTAAGAGGGGACAGTGCAGATGAGCAGAGGAGAAGGAGTATGGAAGCTACACTGCAGCACGCTGGGGCTCTGGAGCCAAGGCAGGTGTCCATGGATAGCACCAGTTGGTGGCTGAAATGGCTGCTGTGGGCATTCAGTAACCTTTGGCATTTAGGACAATCATTCTCAGCCATCAATGGCAAGTTAAAGTACCTGTTTTTATTCATTTTCTTTTGCTATGTTAAAGTACTTGAGATTGAAAAATTTATAAAGGAAAGAAGTTGGTTCTGGAGGAAGAAATCCAAGACCGGGCAGCCACATCTGGCAAGACCATCATGCTGCCAGGCAGGAAAGTGGAGGGCAAGTGGGTGCATGTAGAAGATGTGAAACAGAAGGGGCTGGCCTGCTGTCTGACACCGTCTTGGGGTAACTATCCCAGCCCCTCGAGAATGCATTCATCTTTTCAATGACCTGATCACCTCCTAGAGATCCCACTGCCTCTCAGCACCTTTACATTTGGGACCTGATTTCAACATGAGTTTCAGGGGGACACACCACTTTCCAGTGATACAGACTATGGACTTTCCAGTATTGTAGAGATATTCTGGTTCAAAAGTGATGGCCTGTGCACCATATTGCTTCAAACCAAGCTTGAGTTCCTCCTCGTCCTTCTGCTGTCTGTGATACACTCTCTTCTTCAGAATGTAGATGGAAAATGTCTCCTGTCTTCTAAAACTGGGGTGGGTGGTCCTCTCTCTGCTCCCACAGGAGGTCTGGTTTGGCTGTGTGGCAGCACTGTGGGTGTTGATTACAAAGTGTCCCCTCTCTGTCCTGCCAGGGTGCTGATCTTCCTCTTGCTCTGAACTGTCTTCTACTTGAAGCACAACCTGAGTCTTTGAAATGAATCTCTGCTCCCCAGAGCCTACATAAAAAGTGGCCTCGAGTCAGCATTAAGTAAACATTTAACAACTCTAGTTTTAAAACATTCCTATCTTAAATGGTCAAAATAAAAATAAATGTTTGTGTGCATGAAAGATAGAAGCCCTTGGGTAAGACAAATGGCTGGTTTGCCGAAGGTTTTTAAATTGTGTGTGTGTGTGTGTGTGTGTGTGTGTGTGTGTATTTTTCTTCCATTGCAAATTCTTACCAGTCTCTCTGTCATCAAGATTCAATAGGTGGATTTAATTGTCTTTTGTATGAACATTTTCTAGTGGGAGCCTAGCCAGCTCTGTTCTCTTTTGAGAAATTCAGGGTTATTTTAAGTTGGTTTAGATTTTTTCCTTCCCTTCCTTGTGACCAGAGACAAATCTATATGGCATTTTAAAGTATAATTTTCAGGTTTTCCCCTCAAAAGGATGCTGGGCATAAAGACTCAGAAAGGTTAGAAAGGAAAAATAGAACGAAAAGCCACAGTTCTATTCTGATTTCTAAATGTCTGTCCTCTTCTTTATTCTTTTGATTGGCCCCTGCAGGGACCTCTCCTGCCCATTCCATCCTGTTGGTCCAGTTTTGATACAACTGACTAATCTGGAATATAGCCAAGAATTCTGAGCCCGGAGGGGGCCTTATGGAAACCAAGCACCCTGTTCATCTCAGAGCAGCCTCATTGTGGGGTTTTGATTTCCTGGACAATAGAAAGCGATTAAGCTTAAGCAACCACATATTGGGTGCTTACAATGATTTGGATGTGATACTAAACATGGTCTCCAAAATGTCTCTAAACCCCACAAGTAACCTCATGAGGAGGATGTCATGGTCTCACACCTACAAGATGGAGGCTGATAAAGGTTTTGTAACACATGCAGAGATGCCATTGGTAAATGGGAGAGCTGGAGATTGAATCCCACATGGACCAAATCAGAACCCCATTTTCATTTCTTTGGGTCATCTCAGATGCTGGTGCATGTGGGGCGAGAATGCTGAGGCTGCATCATTTGGGGGCAAGGGAGGACCATGGCAGGACTACTGTGGTCTCATGGCCCAGGCAAAAGTGTGGTCCCTCTCAGGTGTGGAAAGCTTTGGGGAAACATTATGAGCTTCTAGAGTTGGTAAGAGCTGGATTTGCCCATCCAGAATGGTTCCTGGAACACCACCGACACTAAAATACAGGAAGAAGGATATGGTGGATGAACCAAGTTCAAGAAACAGGGGCAAGGGTGGATTCTACAAGGATTGGGGCAGGCCTGCTTATCCTCTGTATACAGCAGTAGGTTCTCTTCTGTGGATAAAAGAAGAAACAAAAAGGTGTTGGTATGGCCAGGGATCTTCTTGCTTGGCTGGGGAACTGTAGGAAGAAGGAGGATGCTCAGGGCAGAAATATCTGTCTCCATAGAGGCGGCTCAATGCTGAGTCTCCTCCTGATTTGTGTGAGAGACAGCCTGGTTTCATGGAGGAAACACCAGTTTTGCTTTCATATACACCTGAGATCAAATCCTGATACTATAACAATAAGCTGTATGACTTTGGGCAAGTTATCCAACCTCTATGAGTTTTGGTTTCCTTGGCTATAAAAAAAGTCTTGCAATATTTTGAGAAATGGGAAAGATGTATTTACATGGGTAATGTGATTTTTTATTTGACCTTTCTGAGTATATCAGTTCTGTCTGAGTTGGCCTGTGGTATCCATTTGCTCAGAAGAAAAAGGAGAGTAGAATGAACTGAAAAGAAATTAATTCTGCATTAGTGTGTGGGTCCCATTGAGACCCCAGCTCTCAGGCTGGCTGGTACCTAAGAGTCACTGGGGAGAGCCAGCTGGGCAGTCCAGTGGCCAGATCATACCACTGCTTCTTAACTGACCCAGACACCCCATGGGAATGTAGAGCTTGGAGTCTCAGGCTGGAGCAGCTCAGGGATTCCTGCCCTGACATTTCCCTCAACTCCTCCAACATCCCTCCATCCACCCTGGATCTGAAGCCCAAAGAGAGGAAGTTGGGTGATGTGATTTTAGTCTTCCTCATTGCTCCTTCTATTCTTCCTCAGAAACCCCAGAATCAGAGGGTCAGGCTTGGCATGCCTTTTCTTTGGCCCACTTTACCAACCAGGTCTTGCCCTTAACCTGCTGAAGCAGCAGTTAGAAAAAACACCCAAGACAACAGCAGGACTTAATATTTTATTATTATCTGGCTGAAAAATCATTCTATGGCTTTCAATAAATTTGAGTATTAATTTCTACTGAGGCAGTGAGGAAATGCCCAAGACCACAGATTCTAGAGTCAGCCGGCCAGGTTCAAAGAGAGGCCCTATGACTTTCAATTGATTGACTTTGAGCAAAACATCTGGGCCTTTTTTCTACAAAGTGGGGTTGACATTAGTATCTCATTTGGATTTTTGGAATAATCAGATGAGATAGTAGCTGGCAGAGTGTCTGGTACCTTGTAAGCCCTCAGTAGGCATTTGTTACATAGACAAGTGTTTTTACCTTTTTAATCATCACCATTATTGCCATTTTTCTTCATAATTCTTCTGTAATTAATCCTAAATTCCCAGCTGTATCCAGGCACATGAAAGCCATGGGTCATCTAAGGCAAAGCTCATATACTCAGGAAGATAAAAAGAAACATGCAATAATAATATATCATTGCTGAGCTCTGTATTCTGGTTGCTAAAGTAGTTTTCCATAGAGACATAGGCTAACAATTCTGGTGTTGATGTATATACTAGAATCTAACAGTTAACTAAAGGGGGGTGGAGAGAGTCAGGTTCATTGTTGTTGGGGTTGGGGGTTACGAACAAGTTACAGACAGGGGCTACAACAATCCATTTGATTATCAGAGTTGGAGACATCAGGATAAATTCATGATTAGGATACTAGATGCACAGATGCTCACATATGTAGATCTTCATAGACAGGTGGACAGACATGCACATACATGTGTTCGATGCACACTTAGATTTCCTTATTGCATCCTCATGAGAGAGTAGAAGCACCCGAGCACCTCTCAAACCCAGAGCTTGGATTCTGATACTCTTATGAGAACCAGGCTCCTTGAAGAAATGGATGATCCTTGCACTAGAAGAGGAAATGCTCAAGATGAGCCTGGAGAATGCTGTGTAACCAGGAAGTAAGGAAGATAGGATGATTTGACTGGGGAACTCTGACAAATGCCACCTGGGCTGGGTGACAAAGGCAGACACAGCAGAGACAAGCCTTTACCCCAGGCATCCTCGGCAGGCTGTGATGGGGACTCACTTCACCTCCAGGACTTTCCTCTCCCAGGCCATAACCCCAGCACAGTCCTGAGAAAAACATGAGTCAAACTCCATTCGAGGGATGCCCTACAAGGTACCTGAGCTGTGCTCCCCAAAGCTATCGGAGCCATGCCAAACAGGGCAAGTCTGAGAAACTGTCCCAGTGAGAAGAACCTAAGGAAGGATGACTGAGCTTAACCTGGTGCCTGGATGAGATCTGAAATAGGAACAGGACACTCAGTAGAGGCAGGGACAACCCAAAAGAGGCGTGGGCTTTAGTTAATACTAGCATATCCACACTGGGACATTCGTGGTAACCCCTGTGCCATGAGAATATGTCAATGATAGGGAAACCAGGTCCAGGACAGGTGGGGACGCCCTGTATTATCTTTGTACCTTTTCTGTAAATCTCAAACGCTTCTACAATAAAGAGTGCACATAAAGCATGTATCAGCACCATTCTCTCATAGGGTGGATATGAGGACCAAGGAGATCGTGCCCAGGAAGTTATGGACCAAGTGCCTGGCACAGATATTTCCTCAAACCACTCTTGGACTCTCCACTGTCTTTCTTTCTTTGTGACTCTTCTTTGCGATGTGATTTGAAGAAGTCATGTTGTCTTTCAAGACAAGTCAAACGGGTCTGGTTTCTGATAGTGATTTGTCTTTTCTGCCCTGGCGAACACAGAGCATCCTCCTAACCTTCATAACTGAAGGTGTTTTTTTTTTTTGTTTTTTGTTTTTGTTTGTTTGTTTTTCGCGCTGACCCTATCTGAATTGCATCCACTTTATTTCCACATGGTAATGGTACTCACACAGCAGGTAAGAGTAAGTCTGCCAGATGCTCCCAATTAGAGTTAATTGTATCTTAACTTTCTTTGAAAGCGACTGTCAAATGCACAAAGCCCCTTTCCTGTCTTAGGAGAGAGAGCACTGTCAACTTCCTGTTTGCAGAGGGAGAGTCTTGATGGAATGTCACATCACAGGACAGCAAGTGCACCCTGGTTCTTCCTAAGGGTTCTAATGAGTTGCCAAATCATAAAGGAGTAGGGAAAGTTGGAGTAGGAAAAGTTTTCTTGTGGATTGAGCAAGGAGTGGCGTCTGCAGAGGTGGGTGAGATATCTCTGGAGCTGTGGGATATCTAGCAGGGGAGTCATTCTGCCAAGAGCAAGACCTTGTTAGTCCTACTTATTCATCTGTGATCCTGACTGCAAAAGGAGTTATGTGCAGATATATACATACATATCAACATATAAATGTATATGCATGCATACCTATACCTAGACACACAGGTACACACATCTTCACATCTCTTTTCTCAACTTGGCAGGGGCAGTATTTGCAGACTCTAACCTGAATCTTACTCACTCTGCCACTCACTCACCCTGTTGTTCTGCTTTCTGTGGATGCCAACCTGTGCTCACATTCCATCTGCACTTTGGTTTCTTCTTCTTTGCTGGCTAGGTTTGGGGAAAGCTCAACAGAGCAACTGGGTCGCCAGGTCTGGCCCATCTTCCTGTCCAGGAAAATGAAAATAGCATTTCAAAACCCAGTCACAAATGTCTGTTTAATAATTCTTGATGGCTTCCCTGAGACTGGATTTTAATATTTCTGCATATGCAATGCCTGGAAGCTAGCACTGAATGGCTATCTAAAACTGCCGGAAATTTGCTTCCTGCAGTTCTGAATGTGAAAGTGGAAAGCACAACTTTGGGGCAGCTCGTTTCTTCTTTGGAGAGGGATCACTTTGGTGGGCCCTCTCAGTCATACTTACTTATATTAAATAACTACTCACTGCCCTTGAGGTAGTGCAGGACTTGGCAGAAATCATCTAAAAGCAAATACTCTGTAATGGAATATTAAGTGTTGTGTTTAATAATATAAAAGCTGTCCCAAGATGGCCTGGGAGGAACATCCCTGCAGACTTTCTTCTTCTAATGAAGTGGTTAGTGGCTCCCCTGGCAGGCCTGGAAACAGGATCTGTGCAAAGTGATGGAGCTCTGGGGCTGAGGGACAAAGTGATGGGCCACTGGGCTTACCTGGAGGATAGGCCTTGAGGGAGTCCATTCTAACAGGGTAGGCTAGTGTTCGAGATTGGTTTCTAGGGGAAAAAAACAAACAAGACTTTCCATTGAGCCATGAGTTAATCAGTTTACCAATATTTTTAGACATGCACTATAAATCACTTAAATTTTTAAAGTTGCATTTTATTTTTAATTGACACATAATAATTATGTTTATTCGTGTGGTACAGTGTGGGGTTGTGATCCATGTATACAGTTGTAATGGTTTAATCAGGATAATCAACCTATCCATGGCCTCAAACATGGATATGGTGAGAACATGCGAAATCCTCTCTTCTGGTTATTCTGAAATAGAACATGATGGTTGACTCCTGTGTTCTGTTGTGTAGAGAGCATCAGATCTTACATCTGCCTGGAACTCTGTACCTGTCAATTAACCTTCCCCCATCCTTCCCTGTCCACCCTCCCCAGCTGGAAAGTGTCTACTGCAGCTCTGTGGAAAGCCAGGGGCAATAGCTTTGCCCTCTTCAGTATAGCTCCTGGGGCAGCCGATTCCAGGCTGTTCCAGCTTCCCAGGAGGAATTCCAACACCATTGTGTATTCAGAACTCAGTGTTGCAAGTGACGGGAACCCAAAGCAGACTAGCTAGTTAGACAGGGGCTTCTCTATCCCTTCTGCTTCTCTTAAGTGAGTGTGATCCTTATTCTTTCATAATGAAGAAAGAGTTTCTCCACGTGGTGAGTTCAAGGTCACCTGACTTCATGGCCTCCTAGCTCCTTGACTCCAATGGCTCCAACCAGACAAAATCGTGGAAGATATCTCATTGGCCTAGTCTAGATCATGTGCTCCCCGCTGGCCCAATCACTGTGAGGAGAAGGAAGTACTATGATTGGGTTACCTGCTCACTTCTATGGATAGAGGTATAATTACTTAACATTTGAACTCTTACCTTTTTGGAGTATGCTCACCTACTTTGCAATGGCTGGCTCTTACATCTCTGAGCAGGGATGTCTTTGGCCACCAGAGCTCATTTGGCCCATGGACATGGCAGATTGGAAGTGCTGAGGAATTAATGTCACACAGAAGCTGCCCTCAACCAATGATTGGTGGGAGTTGGTGTATAAATACAAAGTAGGTTCTGAATACACAAAATTACTTGGTATCAGTAGCTAAAAAATACATTACAAAAAAACACAGAGCAGCAAATAATGACAATTTAGGGCCAATTATTTACCATTGGACCAACATTTGTGAAGAAAAATGTGTTTGGCTTGACATTTCCAGGGGAAGCCAGCAGAACCCCAGCAAGTTGGCTTTGGAGAGAAAATATTAGGGCATCTCAGGGTCCAGGCTACAGTGAGAACCATATCTGGCTATTTTAGTCAGTTTTGTGTTGTTGTGACCAATATTCCCAACAAGAACAATTTAGAGGAAGAGAAGCTTATTTTGTCTCACATTTTCAGAGATTCAGTCCATGGTTGGCCAAATCCATACCTCTGAGTCCAAGGTGAGGCAGAATATCATAGGAGAAGAGTGTGGTGGAGGAAAGCTGCTCAGTTCATCACAGCCCAGAAGCAGAGACAGCTGTGCTCATCAGGGCAAAATATAACCCCAAAGGCATGCCTCCAGTGGCCTGCTTCCTTCTAAACCCACTCTACCTGCCTACAGTTACCACCTGGTTAATCCATTCAAATGAATGAAGTCATCAATCAGGTTACAGCTTGCATAGTATAATCTGGACACTTTTGCATTGTCTCACACTTGAGCTTTTGGGGGATACCTCATATACAAACCATACCACCTACCAATATTTTTTCTACCATTGCTTCATTAATGCCAGGAGTCTGCTATCCCTGCTGAATCTCAGTCAGAAAGCTATCATGGCAGAAGGTTACCCTTCCTCTTTGGATGCCAGCCTGGGGCTGAGTCACTTGGCTTGTGTGGTGACATTCCCTTTTGGTGTCTGGATTTGTGTTGTGGTCCAGGCATATGCAGTACGCCTTATATTTGTGCATGGCCTCCCCAGCTCTTTCAATTTGGGTCTGATTTCTAAAACCAAACATATTCCATACATATCATGGGCTGAGTTATCTAAGAAGCAGAGCCAGAAAGAGGGGTTTAGATGCATGTGACTCTGAGGCAGTGCTGTGTCAGTAATAGACACATGTCTAAAGTTGTCTAAAGGGAAGCACAATAGGAAAGACAAAGGAGTCACACAAAGATGGTGGTCTCAGGTAAAATCTAGACCAGGGTGATCAAACTATGGCCCTTGGCCCAAATCTGATGCTGCCTTTTGCAACTAAAGTCTTACTGACACACAGCCATGCCTATCTATTCATACAACAATGGCAGAGTGGAACAGTTCCAACACAGGCCATGTGGCTTGAAAGTCTGTCATATTTACTCTTTGACCCTTTGCCAACCCCAGCTCTAAACTGCCTCAACCCATAGTCCGCTCTGAGCAGCCTTTGCTCCAGTTATCCCCACTGGGAGGCAAGTGGCTGATCTTTGCACCTGAGCGTCAGTCAGGTGTTGATTGGCAACCACCCAGGTGCTGGGGTGAAGAGCCTAATAGAATGCATTAAGCCAAGGGTGGTGGCTCTGTCTGCTGAGGACAAGTCTATGGACTCCAGGGGTGGCTGTGAGCTTTAGCAGCTGACACCCTCAGTAGCTAAAAAATGAACACATGCCAGATTAAGGGACCTTTCAAGGTTCTTCCAGCATTGAGTGCTAAGAGTACCTGGATCAACACAGGTGCTTCATAAATCCAGGAGAGAACCTGGATCTTCTCCTGACTTAGCCATGGTATCTCACCAGGACTTCCTGTCTCCTATTTCACTCCTGCCCCCTGCCTTTCCAACTTAGTGCTCTCAGGATGAAGGGGAGGTTCCCTAACAAGCTCTGCCAGGTCCTGCCAGCCTCGCTAGCCCCGCCCCGCTCCACTCTGATCTCACTGTGCTCTCCAGCCACGCATGGCTATCTGTAGGGGCTGCTCTCTCCATCTGTGAGCATCCAGTTCCCCCCAGTTGCAAGGCCCACACTCTTTCCTCTGCCAGAAACGCCCTCCCTAGTGCCTTCTCTCTTCCACCACACTTCACTGACATGCTCCTCTTCCTCCAGATCACCTCTCAAAGGATACTCCCTCAGATGAAACTTCTGGAACCTCTCCCCCCTGAGTAGCCAATATTCAATATGTGTGTCTTTATACACTTTGTTCTGTTTTGTGCAAACCCTAGCACACAAAAATAGACATAGATTTTCTTTTAAGAAAAAGGCTCTATTATTTGCATTATTTTGAAGCTTGTTTCCTCCACTTAGTAATATAAATCATAAGAAATGCTACGGTTTGACATACTTAAAAATGAGTTAACTCACTTTAATTCATTTTTTCCTGATAGCTATGTGATATTACATCATATTTGTATGTATTATGTATAAAACATAAATGAACAATAGATTTTTTTAAAGAATTCCCATGTGATAGGAATTCAAATTGTTTTTGTGCCTTTTCTCCATTTAACTAATGCAATGGTGCAAAAACCATTTCTGAACAAATATCCTTATGTTCTGGTGCCTGTATTTCTGTGCACTCAGTCCACAGAAGTGGTATTGTCTGGCCAACCTAGACAGGGACTTTAAATTTCTGTCCACTGTGCTGGACTCCTTCCTGCAAATACAGCAAGTCCCATGTCCACCTGCAGCTTGTGAGGCCTTTGTTCCTGACACCTTTGCTGTCTCTGGTGTCCTGCGATCTTTTTCAATGTCTGTCAACCTCTTGGCAAAGGAATAGCTTCTCATTGTTCTTTCGATGTGCATTTCCTTGACTATTAACTGAGGTGGAGCATCTTTTTACACCAATATTATTTTGACAATAAATATAGCCTCCTCCATGGTGGGACCTTAGCATGTTAACTTGGGGGGAGGTGGAGATGTTCTGAGCATGTTTTGCCCTTTGGGGACATTGTCCCCCATCTGTCCTCAGTCGCTCTCCAAAGAAGATCATGAGTCGGCTGTTCCTGACAGCTCCCATACCTCTGGTGTTCTGCCACACACGTCCCCAAAGGGTGGGGAGAGATACTGGGCCGGGTGGAAGACTCTGCCCTGTTGGTGACCACCTCTCTGTCTTTTCACTTGCAGACGCTACCCAGATGAACAACGCGATGCCCACCTCTCCTCTGCTCCAGCAGATGGGCCATCCACATTCCTACCCCAACCTGGGCCAGATCTCCAACCCCTACGAACAGCAGCCACCCGGCAAAGAGCTCAACAAGTACGCCTCCTTAAAAGCAGTCGGTAAGGCCTCCCGCGGGCGCCTGTTCACTTTCTCACTGTCTCTCTCTTGGGTTTGCTTTCTCCTTCTTAATCTCTTTCTCTGCAGGAGTTTTTTTCTACTCTTTTTTCAGTTTCTCTCTCTTTTTTATTTCTACTTCTCTGCTTCTATCTCTTTTTCTCTTTGTTTCTCCTTTGTCTCTTTCTTTCTCTTCCTATCTATTTCTTTCTATCATCAGTCCTCTAGGTCTCCCTCTCTGGGCCCAAAGTCCCTCAGCTTCTTGCCCTGATGCTCCTCAAGTCTGACCTTGCGGTGTGGGGCAGGGTGGTCGGGAAGGACCCAGGTGGGGTGAGGGCTGCTCCCTGGGGAGGAGAACCTGGATGCTCATGTGGTCCCACTGACACTTCAACCCCTTCTTCACCCTATGTGCCCTAACGAATCTGCAGGGAGCCCAGCTGTAGAATGCCTGTCTCTCATTCCCAGCCATGCCTCCTGCTCTGGTGACTGACACTCTTCCCCTGCACGGTTCATCCACTCTGGGAAGCTGGCCAGCAATGCACATTCCTTCCCTGGGTGGCTTCTATTCTTTGGGATGTAGACATTTCTGGGGAGGACAGCGGTTCTTACCGTGGGTGCACAGGCTGCCTTAGACGCTGCCTCCTTGATCCAGAGGAAGGCGTAGCTATCATCCTGATTGTCAAAAACTGAAACTCAAAAGAGGCTGATTGAATTGCCCCAAATCAGGCAGTGGTGAGTGACAGAGCTTGAGAGTGGGCCCTGTGTGGTCCTCACCCTAGGGCCAATGCTTCCCCTACTGCCCTGGCTCTCTCAGTCCTCCCCCCCTCACACCCATACCCAGGGCAACAGCAACTCTGACAGTGACCTAGGCTCCAAGCAGTTCCCCTGGACAGAAGCAACAGCCACAGCGGAGCTGACGATCCCTGATTCCTGATTGGCTGTGGCCGCCTCAGGTCTCCCTAAGCCAACGGTGTTCAGGTGTGGACGCCTGTTACCACAATCACTGCAGAGTAGGTGCACCACACCCGGGCCCCATCCACCCCAGAGGTTTTAATGGAACTGGCCACGGATGCAGCATGGCAGAGAAGCCCCCAGGTGTTTCTAACGTGAAACCAGGATATCCATTCAAACCACCCCATCAGCCCCAGTCCAGGAAAACCCACTCCAAGCTCAAGTGCTTGCTGCGCACCCTCCAGTGCACTCTTAATACAGGAAGGAGGAAATCCAGCTCCTTTCCTTTCCACAGCGTCCTGTGGGTTCTGGTTTTCCTCTCTGTCTCACAGGAGCGATTTGCAAAGCTGCTTTTTCACTTTACCTGTTCCTCCTCTGAGTTTGCTCCTTGGGGAGCTGACAAGAGCCACATAGATATGGGTTCAAATCCTGGCTCTAGCACTTAACCTTGAGCACCACTTAACCCTTCTTCAGGCCTGTCTTCTAGTCTGCAAAATGGGCCTATTTCATATTAGTCCCCTCCCTTCTCCAGAGTCCCACTGTCTGCAGCTGGTTCCTCCACGGACAAATCATTTCCTGATTCCACTTCATACCTTGTTCACATCTCCTGAAAACTCTTCTTGTCTCCTGTCAAACACAGGGCCTGTGAGAAGCCCCAGAGTGAGGAGACGATTCGCTTTGGCTGGGATTCCTTTTCTCAGTCAAGGTCCTTTGGTTCTTTGGCTATTTATAAAACCTATTTATTTATTCCCACATACTTTGGGTTCCTGGAAAACTTTGGGCAGGCAGAGGACTCTGTAGACCACAGTCCATTCCTTCCTGAGCAACTTCTCATCCTCTTTTCTTTAGTCACTGCCAAGCCTACCTGTAGAGATGGGATGGGAGATGCTTTTTGCTGGGTTCTAGTATGAAGCACCCTAATTCTATGATAATCTAACACCAGAACCCAAAGCACAGGTACTAACTTCTGTCTCCAATGCTTGTGGAAAGCAAAGTCCATAGACACCAGAATCACAGAAGGCATCTAAGCGCCTCACATCCAGCCAGGCTTAGATGAGGTAGATAGTAAGTGTCTGTACCAGAGGTCTGTCCTTAGGCTTCCTCCAACTTCTAGGGTCTCAGTGTAATTGTGGTGGAGCCAAATGAGTAATACCAAGGTCACAGGTTATGCAGACTTTTCTAAATCTGGAAGCTTCTGAGAACTTACCTATTAGTTACCATGTTTCATGTTTTATTTCTATGCCCAGCTCGGCCCTTATTGTCCCCCATAACCATAGATTTCCTGTTTGCCATATTATATGCCTGCATAGAACAGGCATCCTTATCATGTTTGGGGTTTGCTGGCCTGTCTCCTTTTCTGAGCCTCGCAGTTCAGTGATAAATGGTGTCCACCATCGTATTTGATTCTGCTTTAGTCATTACAAAATATCAACCCATCATTTTCTTTTAGAACCAGTCACCCTGTCCTATTCAGCTCATTTCTTCAACCTAGGTTCAGAGTCACCTCCCCCCACAACACCCCCTCTCTCTTTAGGTAAATAATTAGATGGATATTCCAAAAGAGCTCCATGATTCTCTCCAGGATTTGTGTGACTCCTTAGACAACAGATATCTGCAGAACATTTGGAATTCAATTTGTAGTATCAAAATATATTTGACATCCTTTAGGTAACCCTTTCTTCTACAAATCAGGAGCTGAATGAATGCATGAATGAACTTATTTTTGTCAAGAATCAAAGAATAGCTTGGTTGTAAGGAAGCATCCTTCTATTTTCTAGAAAACTGAAGGATCTCCTTTGAAGAACCCTTCCAAATCCTGGACATAGCTATGAGTTCTTCTTCCTCATTCTCTGTTGGGGCTTTAACTGAGTCACAGATGGTCTTTTGAGTCTCCAGTTTTGAAGCAGACCGAGGAACCACTTGACCCAATGGTTACTTAAGAGTCCAGCATCTGCCTGCATCAGTGAACTGCAAATCCCATAATAAATGTTCTTTCAAGGGTTCTTTATTAAGGCATAATGTGATCATGGTGTGAATGATGAAATGCATTTCATTAGTGGAATCATTTCCACCCAGGAGAGAAGTTGTTTAAAAAAGGCTTGCTGTTGAAAGCCCTGCAACCTCTCAAAACTAGACTCATTTTTTGAAAAATTCAATCTGGTGAAAAAGGGGAGGGTTAGCCAGCCTCTAGAGTTAAATGCTAAGTTCAAAAATAAATGCCTCTTATAGGCTTTAATATCCAGAATATCAGGTGTATAATCAGAGGCTCCATCTTGGCCCAGGCTCTGACCTTCCTTAACTGTGGGATGTTGAGCCCGCCCTGGAAATGCTTGGACCTCAACTTCTTTACCTGAAAAACAAGGTACTCAAACAATATGACTCCCAAGCTCCATTCTAATTTTACAATTATAAAATTAAACAATTCCATTTGTTCTAGTTATCCAGATACCTGTTAACCATTAAACAGGTCCCATCATTCGTTTTCAATGCTGGGGAAAAAAGAGAAAGGGCGATAACCTTGGTTATTCCTGAGATAAATTCTCCCCAAAACTTGCCTTCCTTTCTCTTTCATTTATTTTGTTTTTGTTGACTTGTGGGAATCACCCTCATTTGTGTTTAGAGATAGCTCTTTTATCTTTACAATTTGGGGATCTGGGCATGCACATCTGGTCAGGTTTAGCATATGACTATGGAACGGTCTCTGTTCCCAAGGGGTTCACTGCTCAGCTATTGGTAAAAGATTGGCACACACTAAGGCAATGTCCTGGGTCTACTCCCTGTGGGACTCTTCAAGAAGGGATGTTGGGGACGAATTTTCATTCAATTCTATTCCTTCATTTCATTCTCCAAACATTTAATGTGTTCCTTGGTCGTAGGTCCCACTGAGGCATGGATCAGGTCTATCCCATGTGTCAGTGTGTCCCCTGCATGCAGAACCACAGGGGGCACTAAGTAAGCACTCCCAATACCTATTGGTAAAATCAGCTCTCATGACAGGCACCCTATTAACTCAGGAGGCTGAGATGGTCAGCAGGAAGGCAGAAGATAGCATGGCTTCCAGTATTGGTCAGGTCTGAGTTTAAGACTAGCTCAGACATTATCCCATCATGGCAGAAATGACTTAACCTCTTTAGATCTCAGTCTCAGTTTCCCCATCTGCAAAAAAAACAATCATAATATACAGCTGATGACTTGGACAAATCAGTGATGTGATGCTGGTGAAGTTCTGAACCTGGCACACAGTGAATACTGCAGTGTGTTAAACTCTCCTGACCAGAGGTGTTGGCTAGTCATATTATTTTAATCTCCAATATATTCTAGTACCTTGACTAACATGCAATTGCCCAAATTTCATTTTATATGAGAGAGAGAAAGTTGGGTCCATATTCTTCACTTCTATTTGAGGAAGACATACAGGAAAGTTAGTTCACACTGGAATCTGAGAAAACAAACAAGCAAGAAAGTGAACAACGAATGACTTTTCTGAGCACCCTGGCAACCAGCAGAGTCGGCCCCAAACTCTTCACTTTTCCATCTACTGGCTGGACATGGAAGGTGGATGCCTGTGTGCATGGATGCTACCTTCCATCCAAGAAAGTTTCAGTTTCACTTCATGGGCCCTCCTTCCTTTCTAGGCTGGAATGTGGGTTTAAACAGTTTGGAAACATTTTCCACCAAGGTTGAAGTCAAGAAGTGTGTCTTATGGATGGAGCCAAAATGTAGCTGGAAGACTCAATTAAACACCCACAGTCCCTGGCCTGAGCCTCCCATGTGATGGGCAGTTGCAATGTGAGAACCATCTGTGGTTCTTCAAAAGTCAATGTTAGCAAGAAAGGATACACCCCTCAAAGTCATCTGATGGTACAGAGAGGAGGACTCCTGCTAACAAAGCTGCAGATGCTACCCCTTACTCTAAGTCCTGATGGATGTTGCAGACAGGGAGGTGCCTGCACCCTGACATCTATCTTCTATCAGCCCGTGACCCAGGTTTCCCTCTAGCTTTCAGAGAACCAAACTCCTGGGCTACCAAAGCTTCCAGACCACGTGCCCTTTAGATGGCTCGATGCCACCTTGGCTATCCAGTGTAAGAAAGAGACAGAACATACCAATATGACTGATAAAATGCTGTGTGTCTTCATTTTAAATTCAATATTTTAAGAAAATATTTTCTCTTTTGCTTATTTGACAGATGATTGACTCTGTTGCCAGAATCGTGTTACATTTTCCAATAGCATTTTTGAAAACCCCAACACCCTACATTTCAATATGGTAGGACTTCCTTCTTCATCCTCATTGTAGGAATCAAGTATGAAAAACCCAAAGAGATGCCTGGGGCTCTCTGCCATAAATCCAACTCTACTTGTTTCATATTTTAAAAGCTTAGGGAAGAAAGAAGGCTAACATCACTGAACCCCCAAACAGCACACCCCCAAGAGAGACATCCGTCATACTGTTTTGTAGATGGGGAAACTGAGGCTTGTATGGTTAAGTAATTGGGCTCATAGTTAAGACTGCCTGACTCAGAAATCCTGTCCTTTCCATGAAATGATTCTGCCTTCTTCAGAGCAATTTCTGCCATCCAGAGTATATAGTCAGGCTAAAGAAAGGTCCGGAAGGCCATTCCCCACCCCATTCCCTCTTCCTGGATGAAGTGCCTGGACTAAGGCATCAATCATCTTTCTTTGAAGATAAAAGTTTTCCAGGATGCTGAGTATAACCGAGGTACAGCAGATTTGAGGGACATAGTGGTCCAGCGATACTTGCATATAGTGAAATACACCCATCACAACTTTTCAAAAGTGTGGTTGTTGAAAGATGCTTCACTTGAGTAATGTCCTGGCAAAGATAGGGACATTTTCATCACACCAAATGTGCCTTCACGGCCCCTTCCTTGTATATCTGAGGTCCATCCCTTTCAGTGGGTGTTTTCCACCCAACACATCCATCTGATGTCTGCTAGTGCCACCCAGTATGGAATGGGGACTTAAGGACACATGGGTGGCCTGTGTGCCATCTGATTAACTGCCCTATTGTCAGTGGGTTGATGAAAGAAAATTCATTACTGCCTTGTAAGAGCTCAGCCCTGTCTTGGGTGTAGGGTCAGAGGTGACAAAGGAGTGGGTCCTGCCTTCAAGGCCGACAGTGGGGATAGGATGACTTCCTTGGTGTTAGTGACTCAGGGATGGGTCAGCTTTGTGTCCACTAGCTCAGGAAGATCTGAGGACCTATCACTATTTCCAGATGACCCTGGCTCTGAGGGAGAAGCAGCACCAAGTAACCCCGGGTGGGTCTCACTTAATTTGCACTGCACAGCCCTTCTCCTGTCATGCCAATTTCCCCTCTGTTGAGTGATGAGGGTGCAGACTTCAGATCTGCAGGGGGAACATAGCAATTTGAGTGTCCTTTGGCACGCCTGGGAAGCCAACCAGAAACATTTATTTGGGGCCGGATCTGTGCTCTATAATCATTCAGATGACAGACTGTTCCCTGGGTCTCCTCTCAGCCGGCAGCCTGCTGTGTCTCTGGGAACTAGGCAGAAAGTGTGGAGGACCAGGTCTTTCTAGGTAGATTCCTCAGAAGGGACAGGACAGCCAGCAGCACTCGCTGATTGGTCTGGCCTCCAGCCAATGGGCAGAGGTCTTTTGGGGTGGGCTAGGCTGGTTTCAAGCAAACCCAGTTTATGGGAACTGTCAAGGAAAGGGCAAGGTATTGCGGAGGTCCTTCTCATCTTCTTTTATTTTATCAAGGGAGTCACTGTGGGACTCTGTTCATAATATGAGATTCCCTCAGGGCTCATTCAGTACATCGGAAAGGGAGTTCAATTTGAAGAAACTGATTTATAACGAAATTTCCAGGTATACATCTGTTCCATGAAGCATTGTATTGCTCATTATGGAATTCTCAGATAACAAGCTCAATCTCTTTAGTGTTTAGGGAAACTTCCAGACCTTAGATAGAATGACCCTTTGGAGAAAATTGGATCTGTTCATTCATTTGACAATATTTTTCCAGCTCTATGTGCTGGGGGCTCTGGTAAGGCGGGCCCTACCCCACCCAGCATTTAAAGTTACACCCAGAGAATCTGTCCCAGTCGGGAGTTTGGGACTTGAATTTGGAATCATGTGTCCCCTTTCAGCAAGAAAATGGCAATAAAACAGGATTGGATTTATCTCTTGTCATTAGAGTGTGGTTGTTAATCAAAGTGATCTCACATTGCTCAAATCTCCCTTTCTTCTATAACAAGTTGAAATTTAGAGCCAGATTTACTGCCTGAGAACTCTCTCTCTGCCAACTTGACCTGACAATACCCGGGCACCCTCGGGGGATTTGTGGTGATCTGTAGGTGACACACAGTTGCTTGTGCACACTAGGCTCCCCTCTCTCTTTCCTGGGTCCCCTGAGGCCCGCCCCTCCTGGTGGTCACAGCTGGGGCAGCCCACGGCAGCTGGGGTGAGGGCACAACAAAGACGGGGTGCAAGGCCAACAGATCAGCATCTCTCGATTGTTATTTTTTTAGGAAATGCTGATGGTGAGTGGGCAGTGGCGACGCTCACCCTTAAGTCACCCAAAGGTATCGTACAGCTTTTTCTAGCCCTTTTGTCCAGGTGTTGTCGAATTCAATATTAAATCATGAGGGAACAGAGTCCAGGTGTCTGTGTGTGACCCGTGCATAGTGTGTCCACCTCAGTGGTTCTTCCTGCAAGTCCTTCCAAGTTCCCGTGTGTGTTTGTGTGTGTGTGTGTGTGTGTGTATGCACGTGAGCCAGGGAATGGTGTGTCTATGCTCAGGGCGACTGTTGGACAGTGGGCTACCCCTGGCTTCCTGACATCCCTTGCCTGAAGGAGAGTCCTATCAGAAACCATCCCAGGTAAGACATCCAGGAAATGTGGAATTTTTTTTTCCCTCACAAATCTACAGAAGCAAAAATGGCAAAATACAGAGTGTTTTAATGCAGGGGAAAGGACACAACTTCTGTTGGGAAGCTAAACGTGATCAAGTGGTTGCCTGAGAGCTGTTAAGGAGACCTGAGATTCGCACCCAGGCCTTTCCAACCCTAATGACTGCTTCTTAGTGGGGACCACAGGGAACAGCTCTTTTCAGGAAGGATCAGAAAGGCTGTTCTTCTTCTTCTTCATTCCTTATGCTGTGCTAGATTTAAAAATGGGAAGGATCTACCTGACCCAACGAGGTAGAGGTAGAATTCTTTAATGACCTTGAACTGATGGAGATTTGAGACAATGCAGGATTCTAGACAGAACAGTGTTTTGTCTTCTCAAAAGATCATTCTGACTTGTAAATGGAGACTAGATTAAGGACAGGTGGACTGGATTTGGGAGCCCAGCTGGGGGGCTCTTGTATGCAGGTGGTGACCTGCCCTGGGATGGGTCATGGATGGAGGAAAGAAGATGGAGTGGCAGGATAACTGAATGCATGGATATGATGGGAAGGAGGGACCAAGGGACCCTGGGCTCTCACGTCTGAGCCACAGGAGCTCACGCCACCACACTTGTCATTTCCCTGCAGTAGAGAAGTCTTGCTGGAGCCTAAGACCCTTGGATGGGGTCTCTGAGTCTTTCTGAGGGTTAAGGTTCTAAGAGGGGAATGTGACCAGAGTCCCAAAGGCTCATAAAAAAGAACTGAGTTGTGGAAGACCCGCAGGTCACCGTAGCCCCACACTGAGAAGGAGAACTTTCAAGCCAGGTTAATTTAATGCGAATCCCCTGATCACCCAGTTGTCACCCTGGGAGAAACACATTTTCAGGTCTTACATTAGATAATGACTACTCACATGTCAAAGTCCATTTTTAGCAATGCAGACAATTTGGAACATGACAGGCCTCCTAATTTGAGAGGCATAAACTTTTTTTCCCTCTCCCCTGTGAAAAACAAAGCCATTAGGTCCCATGACAGCCCTCAGAAGGCAGACTGCATCCTGTCCTTAGAGCAGACTGCTGTCAGATGCCTTTAGAAAGTATTTCAGGACACATCAAAAGCAAGGGTCTGAACGCCATTCTCTACCCAAACAGGCCAACCTCACCTGCCCAGCTCAATGCACTTTTACTTAACTTGCAGTGTCTGGGATGGAGGGAAGGCATCCCAGGGAGGGCAGGCCCACGGGCCTTTGGGGTCACTATCTTTCTCTAGTGTTGTCTCTGAGATCTCCAGACCACGAGTGCAGATGAAATATGACAAAGCAGCAGGATTTGTATGGCCGTGCCTCCCACCTTCGGCCACCTTCTTTAAGAGGAGAGAGAGGTCAAGTGTGAGGGGCTGAGACTCCCGAGACATCTGAGTTCCAATCCAGCCCCAGCACTTGCTGGTCCCACTATCTTCAGCAACCATTTGATCTCTCCAAACCCCTGTTTCACGACCTGCAAAATAGGGACAATCACACCACCTGCCTCCTAGATGGTTGTGAAGATGAGATCATGTTTAAAACAGGTGGTGTGATACCTGGAATAAGGCAAGTGGTAAGCACACGAGGGTTTTGCTGTTACTTGTGGCTCCACAAAACCCGGTACTAATCAAAGCTGTTAAACGGTGTAACTCATCATTTCCCAAACACCTCTGACATCAGCTCTCGTCCCTCTTAAGGCAAACCAGTTAGCTCTTTCTATTCAGTGGCATGGATATTGGTGGGGACCCCCTTTGAGAACACAGGGCATGGGATAAGGAGCCAGTAAGGAGTGGGTGTCACCTGGGGAGTTTGGCTAAGAAAGGGTAGCGGTGAGGACAAAGTCCCTGAACATATAAGAATCGTTGACTGTGATTCCCTTTGGAAGACAGGGCAGGAAATGGCAAATGTCACACTCATGGGCACAGTTCATTTTTCATGACTTGGGGCTTCTCCTGCAAGTTGCCCCCTCATGGTTGCTGTTGTTGACCCTCCAGCCTTGTGAACCCCTGGCACATTTTTTTAAAAACCATTCAAAGAAAGACACCACTTCAAGCCCAGTGGACGACTGTAACCAATTTGCGGCAGTGAAGTTGCAGCGTCCTTTTGGAAATCTCTTTTGAGACGTGCTTCGATACAGAGCTACACTGAAGCATGGGCCTTGGGGGAAACTGCCATCATCACCCCGTGATTTAATTCCTCTGGTTTTGACGGGAACCAGCCCATAAACTCAAGTCACTCACATGCTCTGAACTTCCATTTTTACCTTTGCTGATATTTCAGCAAATCCTTCTCCACTCTCCATTGGGTTTGAGGGAGCAGAAATATAAAGTAAGGTAACTAAAGTTCTTGGCATGGGGTTTGGTATAGAGTAGGAGCTAAATATGTGTAAAAGCGTCCAGTTCTCACAAATCTCCATTCACCTCTGCTGCAGAGATAATTCTTAATCATTCTGAAGGAGTCTTTCAGAAAGAAATACACTTCACTCAGCTTTTCTGCTTTTCCAGGTAAGGAAACTGGGACCCCCTGAGGTAACTGAGGTTGTTTAAAGCCACATGAGAAAATTCCATCTCAACAGGGTCAGGATTCAGAACTCAAAAAGGGGCTCAAGGGCTTGGCCCAGTATCACTGGAGAAACCAGTTTCAAATGTAAATCCAGGGTCCACCCCCACTCCTAAGCACCTGGAACCTGGGAATGTGGGGTCCCTGCTTATTCATGTTTTAAAACACACTTCCTGAGTGATTCTTATGTGCACCAAAGTGTAGACCTACCCTTTCTCTAAGATCCAACCCTAAAGCACACAGTTTTCCCTGGAGTACCAATTTTCCCAGACCAGCCCAACATGAGTGTTTTTCATGTTTACTGAAATAAATTGTTTGTCCAGGATGTTTTGAACTGGGCCACTGCTAGAAGATGCCAACATGGAAGGTGGACTGTTTTGGAGTTGGTTTCCTGCTCTGCTACTTATTAGCAATGGCAGGGTGACTCGACAGCCTAATTATTCAACATCTTGGGGCCTCAAATTCCTTCATCAGCCATGTGGAAAGAATGATATTGCCCCACCATCGTTCTTTAAGAGGGTTTAAATGTGATTGTGTAGATGAAATGGCTACAACAGTGTCTAGCCCACTGTAGGTACTCCGTGAATTCTAGTTCTTTCTTTCCTCTAAAATTGATGTAGGCAAGTGAGCAGTGTTAGTCCCAGAGACATTGAAGGCACAGGCAATAGCAGACATGTAATTGGGTTACAGTTCCATTGGAGTGCTCACAGCCTGCCGACCGTCCTGTGGGAATCCCACCTGAAGGCCGCCTTAGAACATTACTTGAAATTCTGGCTCTTGCAATTTCCTGGTTTGGGTTATTGGCTTGGTAGCAAGCAATAGAATACAGAGCAGAAGGAGGACAGGGAGGTGATGAGAGGTGATGTTTTTTAATAAAAATCAAATCCCACCTGCTCTTGAGTTCAGCCCTCTTTGAAAAGCACATGGCGAGCACTGGAGTTTGGATGAACTTCCTTGGGAATCCATAGGGCATGAAATGAACCAGTGGAGAGGGGTCTTTGGTTTTCAGAAAAAGCCATTGCATCAGAATTGCAAGGAACATTTTATTACTTTGAAAGTAGGTCCCTCTGTGCAGAAGCCAGCTGGACCCATTCCTTCCAAAGTCATCTTGCATGATGCCCACAGCACATAGTAGGCATGCAAAATGCATTTTCTCAATAAATTATGAAATGAAGCTGGGCATAGAATCTGAAGGAAATGTTCTAAAGAAGGACTTGGATACAGAAAATTAGTCAGATGGAAGTCTGGAGACATGCATTTTAGACCCAGTGGTGATTTTAGACAGTAAGGTGTCCTTGAACTTGGCATGTAATAGTGCTAACGTGGTTTCTTGTATGAATTGGAAAGCTTGAGATTATTGATCTTGTCGGCTTCCTCTGTCTCTGTACAGATCCCAGGCTTTGCTCTGATTGGTTTGCCTCATTCTGTACCCACCTCCAAAAAAGTCACCATGGCAAGAGCAATAAGATAGGCTGTTTGTAGTCACTGGGGAATAGCAGGGTGTGGAGGCATGAAGAGGTATGTCACCTCATGTGTTAAGAACAGGTAAGAGCTGGCGCCCACCTGAAAATTGAGGGCTCTTTCAGGAAGCAGGGTGAGTGAATAATTGGTACTTGTATCAATTGTCTATTGCCATGTCACACTGTGTAACAAAGGGCAAATCTCATGGCTTATGGTTTTTTGAGCTCAGCATTTATTTAGATCAGGTGTCAGTGATTTGTGCTGATGTGGGGAGTTCTTGTAGTCTCAGCTGAGTTCACCCATCTGTCTGGGAGTTGGCTGGGTAATGGCTGATCTGGGCTGGTTTTAGCTGGGCTGACTTATGTGGCTCTGCCTCTGCTTGGAGCGGGTGGCCCAGACACATTCTCATGATGGTGGCTGAGTGCAAGAGAGCCACCAAAGCCCAGCAAGTGCTTCTTCATATGTCTGTTTGCATCATGTCCGCTAACATTATCAGTTACATGGATCAACTCAGAGTCCAGTGGCGAGCCTTTTTTCTTTTCCTGGAAGCGTTTCAAAGTCATGTGGAAAAGAGTGTGGACACAGAGAAGGGCAAAGAAATTGATCTATGCATTAATCCCACATCCCAAATCCCATAATCATCTACTTTGAGATGATTGCCGGGAAATACAGTAAAGTGAAAGATGGCAAATGGGACTAAGGATTCTTACCGTCAATTTTCTTCATTTTGAAAACCACCAGTTGTATAAAATTTCACCAGCATGGAGGTTCATTAGAAGACAAACCACACAATGAGTTTCTCAAAAGAAATGTCTCCATCTATGCAGCCTCAATGGAGGACACAGGAGAAGGTAGTGAGTGAACAAATGGTTTCCATCCAAGGCCCTGTGGTCAGCTGTGGGCTAGAGCATAAACCTGTCCGCCTTTGTTCAACAGCCATTCTGAAAAATGGCATCCATAGAGCTGAGCTGCCTAAGCGAACATGCAAAGGGCCCAAGGTTTCAGGGGGCTGTCAGCAGCAAGAGACTCACAAAGGGCTCCCAGCAGCCACAATAAAAGCAGCTCCTGGTATAGCCTGGACAGCCTTGGTGCAAAACCTGATCTAGGGCAGAATCTTCCCAGCAAAGGCAGTGGGATCTCCTGTCAGGAGCCTTCAGGGTTAACACAAAGAAGGGGCCAGGCTCCTGGGCACTGCTTTCTGGTTCTCCTTTTGAGTGATAAACCACAGGAAAGATTTGGTGTCCTGTGGGGAGAGCGGATGCCTTGAGCTTCATTAGGACCTGTTCAAATGCAATTCTCCCTACTTGTGTTCTGCAGCAAGGACCCAGACCAGCGGAAATGGGGCTAATTTGCCATAAAGACACATCTTCCCATCTCCTCCCTTGTCCTCTCCTGCTTAGGGAGTTCAGCTCTTTCCTGCCTTTCTTGTTTCTGCCTGCTGAGACAGCCTCAGGAACCCCCACAGCTTTACTGCATGTATTTCAAAAGAAAATACAAATGCCAGGATATTTTATTAACTCAGGAACTGTCCCCCTTTCACTTTTTAATTTAGCTTGTGAGGGAGGCGCAAAAAAAAAAAAAAAAAAAAAACAGAGACCCAGAAACTATTTCTATATAAGTTAAAGTAAATATTGCCTGACATTACCAAAAGGCCCCCCACAAATGTGGTGGCTTAAGAGAAAGACACGTGTTTCTCAGGTCCCAACATGAGTGGTCCAGGTTGGTGGGGCAACTTGACTCCAAATGGTCACTCAAGGCCCCAGGCTCCTGCAGTCTTGTTGCTCTCCTGCCCGCTCCCCTGGTGTGTTCACCAGCATTGTTATAGTTTTGTTGTCCTAGAGAACTTTAGCCTGTGGGAAGGGGCAGAGAGGACACCCAGGACAGAAATTTTCTTGGAGAAAATTGGAGATTGGGTACATCACTTTTGCTACCATTCCATGGGGGAGAGACTAGTCACACTGGTCAGACTGAGCATCTAAGAAGGCTGGAAAGTCTAGTTTGGAGCTGAATGAAAACGTACTCAAGGAAACAATGACAACAAAAAGGTGGAAAAGGTCTGATCCTGCAGATAATAAGCATGGCAGACAAGAAGCCATCTGCACTCTCTCTCAGATGTGGTTAGGAGTCCTAATTTGTACCATGTATAAAATGCTGAGATTTTACAAGCCTCATCTCATTTACTTCTCAGCTGCACTCTGCAAAGTAGGTTTTGTTATCCTCACTTTAAATTCCTTTTATTTTCTAACAATGACAGCAGTAGCAGCCACAATGTATTGAATACCTACTTTGAGGCAATGACCTTGGTACAAAACACTCTACATGGTTCGCTTCAATACTGGAAACTCCCCATTGCATAAGTCATGCTATTTTATTTTTGATTTTATAGGTGAAGCTTGGAGAGCTTAGGTAATTTGCTGAAGCTCTCAAGTCTATAAGTGGAAGAGTTGGGATTTAAACCCATTTCCATCTTCTATTAAGTTCAGCATTCTTTCCTCCATATTGTGAAAGATTTTATAGTCACAAAAATCAGATGTGCATATGTCCAAACTTTGTTATATGCATTACTGCACCCAGTCCTTCTAACTCTCAGCCTCATTAATTCCTTTTTCCAACATTTCCAGATCTCACTGTCAAAGTCTTGCCTTTCAAGACCGGGGTCTCGACTATGGCTTCCAGGAGCCTAGTGGAGGATGTGAAACCAATACTTTGGCTCTTTGTCATCATCCAATGTGATTTCCCCCTCTGCATGGTGGGGTGGGAATAGTGGAAGCACCAGGAAAACAAGTACTGGTGAACATCTCACTACGTGGTCATGGCTCAAATGACCCAGCAACTACACCTACCCCACTGACACAGGAGCCTAAATGGGAAAACACATGGAAAGATCCTAAAGTATCCACCTGGGGGGATGATCTCAGTCTCCTGATGGTTCTAGGAGAAGCACGTGGCTCTTTATGTAAGCCAGCTCTGGGATGGGAGGCCACCTCCCTCGGTGACTGGCCTCTAGTCCAGCCAATTCCAATGTACCTCAGAAGATTCCAGAACCCATGCTTCTCGTGATGGAGAGCTGAATGCTGGAAGAACGAGAGCCTGGCAGGGGAGTCTCATGTCACCTCCTGCTCTGGGCTCCTGAGCCACCTTCATGAAACAAAGAAAAACATATTTGTCCTCGTGTGGAGTGGGGGATTGTGATGTCATGAAACCTCTGGCCCTGACTGTTGGTGTTTTCTCTTGAGAATGCAATAGTTACACGTGAACTTTGCTTTCTGACATTTTGAGAGGAAGAATCAAGAGGAGTGTTTTCCCTGTGTAATCCTCACTCCTGCATGTTTGAAGAAGTGTGATCTTCAGAGAGCCCCTTATCACAGGAACAGCATTCATCTTCTATGATGCATATGGTCATAAGGTTAGGAAGTGGAGCCCAGGATCCTGGGTTCAGATCCCAGCTCCACCATTTGGACAAGTCACCAAAACATCTCTGAGCCTTGGTTTCCCCATTTATAAAATGAGACTAATAATAGCAACCTCCTTCATTAGGATGCTAAGAGTAATTAGAGGGGGAAATTCCTTAGTGGGGTGCCTAGCCTAGAGCTTGTGAGGAATGGGGAAGGCTTGGGGTGGAGCATTGCTTGGCAGGTGAGTTCCATCACCTGAGACCCAAGAATACCAGGAGGTGAGCATGAGCTGCAGGTGCCTCCTTGAGATATCTTTGGCCCAGGGAAAGACGGTCGGTGGGAGGCCACCTGCTGGGCCCTCAGATGTGCAGCCTGCCTGGGAGACTGGTTATTACCTCTATGCTCCCGCGCTCCATGGAAGCAAGGCTCTGTCCTGCCCTGAACCTGTACAAGTGTCTGCTGCTAATTAAGAGGGAGACAGATGGAGGAAGGTGCAGTTTAATTTTATAACCCCAGTTCCTTCAAGGCAATTAGACTCATTGGAAGAAAAGCACCTTTTTCTTTCTTTCTCCCTCTTTTTTTTTTTTAAATGAAGAAGAAAAATCAAACAGGAGAGGGCCAGTGCTGTTGAGAGGCTCACGCATCTGTTTCTTGGTCGGCTTGTCAGCCATCTGCCCACGAGGAACCAGGGCCACTTAGGTTAAAGCATTTATTAATGGGGTTTACAAGACTGCTCAATGAATCTTTCATTTCTTTCACCAGGAGTTTTTTTTTCTTTTTTTAATATACTAAGACAGGGGCCACACTGCACAAAGTGGAAGGTGGCCAGGTGAGCATTTCTTCCCTTTTGTCTAGCTCCAGATCAGAGGGGGCCAGAAACACCATGAGAAGGGGATTTCATGAAAACTGCATTTCCACCACCTCCTTGTTGCTGAAATAATCTTGAAAATCTGTCTTTGGTGAACTGTTTCAATGCCCCTGATCCAATCTCTGCCTGTGCCTCACTTCTCTGAAAACATCTGAGTCCTGTAGAGGAAGATGGTCAGACTAATAAATAGGTGTGAATGATATAATCTTGTCCTGTAGGACATTTGATGATTGAAGGATAGCCTTGCTTTCTTTCCTCTATGAACAGATATCCTTTCAATTTCTTGAAGCCACCATGCTCCTTCCCATCCCAGGGGTTTTGCTCTTATTGTCAGGTGTCAGTTAGCTATGCTGCGTAACAAATGATCCCAACTCTTAATGCTCAGCCTAGTCACTATTGGGATCACGATTAAGGATCAGCTGGGTAGTTCTGGTTTGTTCTACATTGACGGTGGCTCTCTGTGTCTAGCAAGCAGATTGGTTGAAGGCTGTATGGTCCAGGATGGCAGGATGTCTGGCATTGAGCAGGCTGTTGGCTGTGGTGAACATGGGAACTGGTCTGTGGGTTTCTCAGCCCACAGGAGGCTGGCCTGGGCTTCCTTCTTTACATAGGGGTAGGATTTCAGGAGGGTGACTTCAGAAGCTGCTACAAGCTACTGGTCAGAGGCAGCCATAAAATGCAGGCCATGCTCACGGTGTGGGGAAAGAGACCCTACCCCTGACAGGGAGAGCTGCAGAGGGTTAAGGCCACTCTGGTAACATAGTACACTTTCCCTCACTTCACTACTGTTTGCCTTCGGGTCTCAGCTTAAAGAGCACTCCCTAAAGGATGCCTTCCCTGACCACCACTCACCTCCTGAACACATCAGGACCCCTATGTATACCCTCCCATGAGTAAGCTAGGCTCTCGACAAACATGGTGGGTGAAAGCAGAGGAGAGGGAAGAAAGGAGAGAGGGCAAGTTGGTTTGGATGAATGTCTCCTTCCCGCCTAGTGGGTTGCTTGGCAGAGTAGATGCTCAATAAACATCTTCTATGAGGTCAGAAGTAGGTAAAATGCACGTATTGAGCAGTTACTGAATCCCAGGAAGTGTCCTGCGTAAGTTTTGTATCCCATATCATTTATTCCTCACAATAAACTTGAGTAGTTAATATTATCCCCAGTTCACACCTAAGGAAACAGGGGTAGGGGTTTAAGTGGCATCCTTCCGGTCTGATTCCAGAGGTGCAGACTGTCTTATCCACTCCACTCTTGCCCTGAGTGCCAGACACTCTCCATCCTCAAGGAATACCCTGTACCAGGTTCACCAAGAGACTGCCTTAGACTTGGGCATGGCGGAGGGTGTGGGTTTCAGTGCTTGCCCTCTCGCTGGGGCTTGCCCCTCGTCTGTACTGACATGGTCAGAGCTGAATGCCTCTGCATCTACTTTTCTTTAGAACTTTCTGAGAAGGCAGGCCCTGCCCCCCATCCTTCTCCTATCCCATCTCCTATGCCTAGTTCATAATCAGTTATCTCCACTTGTCAGACATGGAAACCTTGGAACGCATCCCACACTCTGGGAAGACGTTGGCCTAGTCTAGTATCTGGAAAGGGGAGCTTGAGAATGAACGATTCTGGAATATGAGTGGGCAGGAATGAGGGAGAGTGGGGTTTTCAGTGAGAGATTCCTGGGAGGAAATGGGAAAGGAGCTCCCCCCTGGGTTCAGTCCCAGGACCAAACAAAGCATTTGTCAGACATAACAGGAAGCCTTTGGGGACTCAGCAGTAAAACTACCAGAGAAGAGGAGGGTGAAGTTGACAATTGCCCCTGAGTTTCTGGCTTGAGTGGTTAGGTGGTGGATGGTCCCATGTGAAAGACAAGGAAGAACCCAAAGAAGAAGAAATGTGAGTAAGGTGGATGCGGTGGCCTCCTCGAGAGAGAGATGCCAGTGAATGTTCTCCCACCCTTTCCATGGGTGCATGATCGTTGTACATAATGGTGGATGTATTGTTACATATTCAGACATGCACACAATATAACAACGTAATGTGAGAGGCCCATCAGTCGAACTGCACACGTGAACGTGGAAGTCTAAGGGGAACCTTAGCGCATCTTCTGTTGAAGGCACATGGCGTTCAGCAAAGCAGGAAGATGGGTTTGCAGGCCCAGCTCGGGTATTAACTTGTGCCATCACGAAGGGTTTCTAACATTCAGGAGTTTGTGCTTCTCACATTTTTAACAGTAGACTCTAAGATTCCTTTTGATTTGGGCATATTTTACCTTCAAATAGCTCTAGAATTTAGGGGAAGGGGAATTTTTTCTTGAGAGGCTATCAGTCAGGGCCATTTGCATTATAAGGAAACCCACCTATAAGTGTATTAAGCCGGGAAGTTGACAGGCAGCTTCCAGGGGTGCTGAGCAGAGCCTGGGCTTACCAGGAAAGAGCTCTGTGATTGATGAGTGATGTCTGCTTCTCACAGAGGTAGCAAGTGGGGGTCTTGTCCTTTCAATAGCATCCAATTGTGTTTATTGACTTTGTTTCTACCCTGACACATACTAGCCACAGGTAACCTTAGTGAAGCCTCTCATGTGCCTGAGCCTGAGAGTTCCCTCATTTTTCAAGCTGGGGTAATGATCCCCATGTTTCCCAATTTTCTTACGGAAAGGACCAAATGAGGAAAGAAATACGGAACTGGGACCGTCTCCATTAATTGATACAAAGTCACACCTGCGATACGCTGGGGTGTTGGACAAGCTGATGAAGGAGCCACAGACGGTTCTGGTTTCCTGAGATGTGTCATTTGAAAAGTTTATTGTTAATAAATTAATTAAAAAGAGTAGGGAACTTATGATTTAAAAAATTACAAGAGAAAATAAAACAAAAGGGAATCTCATAAAAATATCAAAGAAATAAGGAAAGAAAGAAAAAGAAAAAGAAATAAGGGAGGAGAGGGTCATTCAGTGCCGGAGTGTGGCAGAATCGAGTGGAAATGGCACAAGTCTTGCAGATCTGCTAGCAACGTGGTCAAGAGTCTTGTGTTTGCGCTCTCTGACCGAGTTGCTTCCACTTTGGATGATCAAGATCAGGGGTCAGCTAGCTTGCTCTTAATGTGCTGGATAGTTAGTATTTCAAGGTCCCCAGGTCACTTCTGCCACAAGTCCTCAGTGCTACCACGGCTGTAGCAGAGCAAAGCAGCCACCCACAGCCCAGAAGTGAATAGGCGTGGCTTTGTTTCCATGAGACTCCATTTATATGAACCGGTGGTCATTGGTTTTGTTGGCACCCAGTGGAGCCACAGTTTGCCAATCCTTGATGTAAATTAAAGAAATAAGTTTTAGAATTATTCTAAATTCAAAATCCTGAACATAAAGAGAGGTTTGGGTTCAGAGGATCTCATCTCGGCCTTACTTGTAATAGAAAAATACAGGTGAAACTTGAATGTTCATCGACAGGGACACTGGCTAATTTTGATTGTTCACCTGATGAAATATCACACAGCCTTCAATGCTGCTCACTGGCCTAACAGGATTGAGAGGCGCCTGCTAGGATGTGGTAGGGGGACCTGAAGCGGCTGTGGTAATGCTGATGATGATGGTGGTGGCTCACATCTAAGTGCCTACACACGTCAAGGCACTGAACCCTCCAGATAACTGATGATTTTTATTCTTACCACTTGCCTTGTGCAGAAGCTTCTGGTAACAGAAGATGGGTTAGCTGAAGTTACACTGCCTCGTTGGCAGAGCTGGGATTTGGATGCATGTGTGCTTAATGCTAAAAGCAAAGATAAAAGCAATGAAGTAAAAACCCAGATTAAGCTCCCTTGATTAAAACCACTAGAAGGAAACACACCCGGTGGTGGACTGGGGCTTCTGGAGCAGTAGGTGATGGGAATATTTCTCAGTAAGTTCCATAGTTTTGTTTTGTTTTGTTGCGGTGCTGGGGATCGAACCCAGAGCCTTGTGCTTGCCAGGCAGGCATCTACCAGCTGAGCTACATCCCCAGCCCCCATGCTTTTTCCTAATGAGAAGGTATCATCCTAATAGTGAAGAAACCATGCTTGGATGTCATAGAGAAGTCAAAGATGGTGGAAGGCGAGGCGGGACTGTGGGGAGAAGTTATTTGGGGGGTTCCAGAGATCCCTCAGGCACGTCTTTGACCCTGGGTCCTGCTCTTGTTTGTGACGTGGACAGGTGCTGCTGCTCTGCCTCTGTCTTGTTCCAGGTGCAGCTTCTGTTGTGTCTCGTTGGCCCCTTCTTAGGCCTGCCTCGGGTTGACCTGCTGATCCCTAACTCTCTCTCTCCTCTCTCTCCCTCCCCCTGCTCTCTCCTCCCCCTCTCCATCCACCTGCCCCACTGGACAGCTGACAAGGTCAACGACGACTTCTACAGCAAGCGACGGCACCTGGCGGAGCTGGCTGCCAAGGGGAACCTCCCTCTGCACCCCGTCCGAGTGGAGGATGAGCCCCGGGCCTTCAGCCCGGAGCACGGTCCTGCCAAGCAGAATGGACAGAAGTCCCGCACCAACAAGATGCCCCCCCACCCCCTGGCCTACAACTCCACCACCAACTTTAAGGGCTGGGACCCCAACGAGCAGTCCCTCCGGCGGCAGGCTTACGGCAACAAGGGCAAGCTTGGCACGGCGGAGACGGGCTCCAGCGACCCCCTGGGGACTCGCACCCAGCACTACCCACCCACACAGCCATACTTCATCACCAACAGCAAAACGGAAGTGACTGTCTGAGCTTTGGCTGCAGGGAGCACCCTGGAGACCACACTCAACTGAGAGAGGCAAAAAAACCATCCTGGCCCACGCCCTCCCCTTCCTCCCCACATGCACCCACACACTGACCTTCCCCAGGAACCAGAGACCGACCTCCTGGTGACAGAATCACGCTTTTCCTGGGTCAGGCCTAACCATGCATCGGCAGGCAGCTGAGGAGGACGGAAGCATGGACATCCAGCAGTTCAGCAGGGGGAAACCGAGGCCCACTCTCTTGGCTCCACGCCAAGGTGGCCAACTCCCATGCCCGAACGGAGGGGCTGATTTTTCTTTTCCTCCTCACTTGAAATTGAAATCCATGATGAAAAAGTTCTATAAGTAGCACAATTTAGAGAAATTGTCCATTTGAGCACATGTACCATTAGCCACCTGCCGTTTGATTCCAGGTAAAGGGGGTGGGCAGAGAAAAAAAAAATGAGGCTGGATACCTGAAAAGAGCGCACTTCTGAAGAGGAGTTATTCCGGGACGAACTTGCCCAGGTTATGAGCATTTTCTAATCCCAAGAAGTGAGGGGGTCACAAAATGGTGATGGACGTGAGACCCCATCTGGACCCCCATCTTTATGTGGATAGGACTTTTCATATCATTTGATGTCAAAAGCAAAAAACAACTCACACACAAAAATAAATAGATCCTGAACCCACCTGCAGCGATGGGAGGAAAGAACATTTTAGAGAACTCCGGCAAAGACCATGACCACGGAAATGGGAGGGCCAGACTTGCAGGGCAGGCAGAGGGTCTGGAGGGTACTACGTAACTTTTTTTTTAAAGACAGATAAAATGCAAGCCCACTACAAAACAGACAAGAACAGTATGTTCGTTTTTGTCCCCCATCCGCAAGACTTAGCAGATCAGTAATGACATCAGCAGCAACAACAGGACATCCCCAGAGGGAAAGGAGGCAAGGGGAGCGCCCAGAAGCCACCGGTTTCTGGGGTTTCTCCCTCACCTCCAAGACCCGAGATACCCACAGTAACAAATCCTCTATTAACTGCCTGTCCTGACCTTCTTCCCCTTCAGAGCGTTGCCGCCGCCGCTGCAAAACTTCAACTGCTTTGGACTGAACCGTCATAAGCGTGGGTGCCTTCGATGTGTTGCTGTTGTTCAATGACAGTCTCGTTTCCCAAGTGCAACCTGTGTTCTTTCTGCCCCCTCCCTTCTGTTTTTCTGCAGTGGTAGAAGATGTTTCCATCCTTCCTTCGTAGGTGAGCCCACCCTGTAACACCCTTCAAGGGGCTGCTGCATTGTCAGGGTACCTAAGGGCACTCCCCCAACCCCCACGGTCCCTCCAAATTGCCTCCCAGGCACTTAAGCGCCCTTGGTCCCTCACCCAGGTTTTCCTGAGGTTGTTTTCCAGATTGGTTCTCGTAGCCAGAGAGCCCTTGGGTATCCCAACAATTTTCCTACAAGTTCTATTTATTTCATGGAAGTCCAAAGAGGTGCATGGAGGGAGAAGAGAACTTTGTATTAAGTGAAAGGTTTTCCACCAGCCCCTAAAGATCTTAGCTGTTTAATTAAGAGGAGCCTCCAAAAGACCCACGAGATCTTCTCGGAGGAGAGTCAGCATTTCCTGCCATGATCTGCCTCCCCGTCTCTCCTCCACCCTGGCATCGTGGAATCAGCACAACCGACATTCATTCCCCTGGCTCCCAGCAGATACTAGGACACTGACCATGTTTTTTATCTCTCTCAACCTTAGTCCTGCACAGAAACATGGGGAATCAGGGCTAGGTCAAGCTTTGCAAGCTTTGTGAAATAGCAAAACCTGTGCCTATTTTTAAAAATGGAATCTTGCAAGGAACCCACTGTATGAGACTCCCAAGTATAAGGAGGTGCAGTGCAGGAGGCGGCAGAGTGGGAGCCCCTCTGCGCTGAGACCCCAGAACTTGCCAGGGTACAGGGAATCTGCTGGGCACAGTCACTATTTCCTTGACCTTGGTCAGCCACGTACCTGCAACACCCATTGGCAACTCTATGCATCACCGTCACAATATCTGTCTCTAAATTGATCCATTTTTAATCACGTGTCCTTTTTAAAAGGACAGTTCCCTGGCTTTATCACAAATGGAAAAACGGCATCAGTTGCCACAAATAGAAAGTGAGCATGAAAATAAGTGCAGTGGGAAGGATGCAGTGTTGGTTCAATTCTAGTGAAACGCTGTGCCCGTGGAAGGGTCCAAACCCAAAGCCTGGTGCACCCTTGGTCTCTGTTAAAAAGAGACTAGGAGACATTCAGGTTGTTTAAGATACCAGCACACAGTGGGGGCTTTCCTAGGATGAATCAGATGGGCTGAAAAGGTAAATGAAAAGGAAACTCTCCCACGTGAGTCCATGACAAATAGTGTGTGTCCATCCATGCACTGCCCACAGTCACTTTGCAGATTCTAGTGGGACACGGCCCACACTTCAGGAAATGCTGGGCTGGCTTTTCTGCCAGGTTCCCACCAGCTCAAAGGTTCTGAGATTCTTGTCTCCCTTCTGGTGAACCTTTGCTCTTTGCCCTCGACCTTATCCCAACGGTGATTAAGGTCCTTTCTTGACTCCTGAATCTAGAGCACCTTATTTTCCCTTGATGCTCTGAAGTGGAGTAAACTTCATCCAGTGAACTTGGCTCCTTGGGGTTCACAGTTTTGGTAGCCAAGAGCATCCTGGTCAATGAGATGTGGCTGCGTGGAAAGTTCAAGAAGGGCAGTTGCTTCCCAAGGGGTCCTGCCTGGGAAGGAAGCCGGGGAGGCACTTCTCTCTCATCACCTTGGGGATAAACGGAGGAGGGAAGTTTGCACGGGGAAGGTCTGTTTATTCTTTGACTTCCTCTTGGATGGGGGGAGACAGACCTCATGATACCGAGAGAGGGGGTGACCTATGGAACTCTCTCTGACAGCCATGCACCAAGACAAAGATCCTATAGCTAAGGTGGGGAGACCTAGAAGAGGAAAACCAGATCAAAACAGAGACCCTCTCCTCATTCCATGTCCTGGCGCTAACTCTTCTTCCTTTTAGCTGTCTCCCAATTTCCAACCCAATGGGACCAGAGTCTGGCTTCCCTTTGCCTTCCCAGAGCGTCTCAGCGTCCATTCGCCTTGGGCTCCGCCTGGCATCCCCATCTAACCCCCCCCCCGGTTTTTTGTGTAAATGGAGCATATTTTACGTGCAAATATTTTAGTAACCGTATGTTCTGCAAGTAAACCTGTGTTGATACTCGTCATGACTGCAGAGTTTATGATACCAATACTTCCTACAATGAAGAAAAAAGAACATTTGTTTGTTTTCTAAGAATGTTTATTTGTAAACATATGTATTCACTATATTAATATGAATTTCTTACCTGGCAATAAAACTGATTATATGTGATGCTGTTGGGGTCACCACGTGTCTCTCTAGGTGCCTACATACTAATCTGAATGTATACCAGGAATGTCGGTATTGACATACACAGCTAGGTCTTAAATCTCTTAATGTATGGGGATCGTTGCTCACAAAGGAAATCTCTAGTTAACAGCATGCCCTACAAATTGTCTGGGAGACTGACGTGTTTTGGTAAGTGTATCTTAGTTCACTTTCTTGCCTTAAAATATATATATATATATTTACTTTATATACTTATAAATATATATATATATATTTCTTTGCTAGGTTTCCTCCTCATAACTAAGTGTATCTTCATGGCCAATAATCTTGCTGAGTTTGGGACTTGTGTTTGTACAGGATTGAGGAAGAAACAAATATGGAAAGGAAGGGAGATTGGCTTCTCCTATTTACGAAATTTGATCTCCTTCCTGTCCTCTGTTAGCATTGAACTTGAAAATTTCAGGTAGGGACTTGTCAGGATGTAGTTCCCCCAGAAAGAGGCTCTGAAAGCAGGATTTGAGTGCAAGTCTTTTATGTAACAAGGGAAAGGAATGCTGGGAGGGGCAAGAAAGAAAGAAAAGCAGTCAACACAGGGGACCTTTTGAGGTCAGCTGTCACTGTGGGTGCCTGGGGTTTGATGCTGCAAGAAACTCGGCAAGAGCGTGTTCGTCACATGCTCAGAATGATCCTGCCCAAGCACCATGGAGTTTTCAGGGACTGGCAGTGGGCGTGCATTCCGAGACCGCCATGTGCAAGGGCAGAGATCTTTCCATGGCGCCAGAAGGCCCAGGCACAGAGATGTACCTACTGGCAATTGGACATCAGCCATTGTGTACTGACTTCCAAGTGTGCCCAAAACACAAGGGATGGGAGCAGGAGTTCACAGCGGCTGAGGTCCTCTGAGAAAGAAGCTTCCACTCTCTGGACGCTTAGAGATGTCAATGTCAAGCAATGAGGAGGGTGGACCACAATTAGCAGCCAGAGTCAGGGTCCTTACTCCAGGACTTGGAGACCCTTCAAGGACCACAGGGTCCCTTGGTGTCACCCAGAGTAGATCTCATGAACTCTCTGTGGGGTAGAGTCCCGGTTATCAGAGAGGTCTGGGAGGCAGAGGATGCTCTCAGGAACTGTTCTGGGTGGAGTCACTCACCAGGACACATAGCAGCCCTACAGAGGCAGTTGTAGGATAGAGAATCACACCTTTGTAGGGAGGGACACACAGTTCCTCTAACGAAGCCACCCAGTTGCTTACACTCCTAAGCTACAATCGTGGGAAGCATATTTGCAGGGCCGACATGGTTAGAGAGAGTGTACTGCCACTTTCAATCCTTACAACGTTAAAAGGTAGGTACTGAGATGCTTTGGAGATGCTGTTTAGAGATCGACTTAAAATCTGAGTAATTCATCCAAATCGACTCAGCCTGTAAGTGGTGGAACTGGGATTCAAACCTCCAAGCTCACCTTTAACTGCTTTGTTAGTCATTCTGACTTGAATGAGCACACGGGCCAGCGTGGAAGCTGAATGGGCATGCTGACCCCCAGTTCCCCTGCAGAGATTCAAATGGCGCATGTTTAAACTGGGACCCCAGATCCAGGGTTCCCAACACACTCCCTGCCATTGGCTCCGCGCGGTGCTCTGAGACGCACTGCGTGAGTGACTTGGCCTGGGTGGTCAACCCCCGTAGGCCCAACCCGAGGACCTCGGATGCAGAAGGAAATGGAAAGGAGACGTGTTCTTCCAGAGTGAGAGACCCTCACCCTTGACTTTATGTCCAGTGTTGAAAAGTTGTGTCTTATAGTGACCGGAAGAACTGACTCCAGAAGACCTCAGGGGTGGACTTGATTCCTGTGCCAATGTGCCATGTCCCTGAGGGCCTTAAAACCAGCCTTCTTTGTGATTCTATTTTTTCATCCCAGAAGGAGGTTGGGCTGATAACCTCCAATCCCACTTGCTCACCTGAGCTCGCGACCCTGCCCCCCATGGCCCTGGCAGTAGAATATGGTTCCCTTAGAGCTCCCATAGTGTGCTCCTGGGTGGCCTGGCTTTGATGCATTTAATAATGATCATCACAGTGATGATCACTGTGTGTTTTGAACGCTTGCTAGATACCTGATATGCAAAGAGCTTTTTGTTGTTCTAACAGTTAGCCAAGGACTCATGGAAGTTCTTTACTTGGGCCCTGGATGCTTTAGGGGCCTGGTAAAACCTGTGGGTCTTTTTCCCAGAATAATGACCCCAAATGCATCAACAATAATACACAGAATCACAAAAGAAACTCATTGTCTTGAAATAGAGTCATGAAAACATTTTTTAAAAAACCCACAATTGTGATATAGTAATGTATGTGCTTTTTTAGCAAATGCATTAAGTAACAAGCTGTAATGTCCAGTTTCAAAGTAAGGCTATCGCAAACAGTTCTTTGAGTCATCCGCTGTAACTGCAATTTGATGTAACAATACCTGTGATTCCATTAGTGACAAAGTCCCAAGTCAGCACTAATGTTATTGTGGTTTATTATCCACAAGTATAATTGAGGAACATGCTAAATTTCAACAAGTCTTGGGAAAATGGATATTTCCCCCATCTAAGTTCAAACCCACTGAATTCTACCCATTGATCAAGTTTAAGCACCCTTGAGGCAGGGGATTTGACCTACTTATCTTATTCTATCATGAATTATGTTCTCATCTTTAAAACATAAAGAATAGTAGCATAATAGTAATATCTCTATTACTGGCTATTGTGAGAAGTAAAATACTAGACAATAAAGATCTTAGTTCAGATGAGGGCCATGGCACGTGCCTGTAATCCCAGCGACTCAGGAGGCTGAGGTGGGAGGATCGCAAGTTGAAGGCCAGCCTCAGCAATTTAGTGAGGCCTTAAGCAACTTAGAGAGACTCTGTCTCACAATGAAAAAACTTAAAAGGGCTGGGGATGTGACTCAGTGGTAAAGCATCTTTGGACTGAATTTCCAATACCAAAGAGAGAGAGAAAGAGAGAGAGATATCTTAGTTCAATGCTTGACACTAGTAAATACTTACGTGTTAGCTTTTTGTTGCTATAATTATTATTTTATGTTATCACAGCGGGGATCCTGTGAAATTGTATTTTTACTATCCCCCACTTACAGAAGAAGAAACTGAGGATCAGAGAGGTTAAACTTGCACAGAGTAACACAGCAGGTCCGTGGCAGAGCTGTTTCCAACCCGGTTCTTTCTGATTCAACTTCAAGCTCTTGACCACACACCATGCTGTGTCATTTCCGCAAAGCGATGGTATTAAATGTCCTCATTACTCCCTGGAACGAAGCCAACCAGACACTGGAGCAGATAGCAATGGATGTTCTCAGGTCTTCACCCCTCCTTGAGGGGAAAGACAGGTTCAGAAAGAAGTCACAGTTCCAGAAAGCTCTTTTCTGGGGCTCATTTATTTAAAGGCATGTTGGAGACAGTTGACAGTAATGTCCTCCCATTCAACATGGCCCTCCCCCTGCCTAGTGCTTAGAAGATCCCAGTTACAAAGAGCTTGTTGTTCCAGAAATGGTTAGATCCTGATTTTTTTGAGTCCACCTTATTAGCAATACTCCTCACATAAAACTGAAGTGTCTTCTTCATAGACTCAGCCTTGAAAGATAATCCTCACTGAGTTAATGGAAGTACCAGCCCCCTATTACTGATTATTGAGCTAGTATTAGGTACCAGGCTCTGGGTTAGTTGCTGCACATGTGTGCCTTCATTGCCTCTCAGCACTGCTCTGAGAAACAAACAGATGACCATTCTCAAGATGGGGAAACTGAGGCTCAGAGATCTGGAGCGAGTCCTCAAAGAGCCTCCGTCTACTGAGTGGTTGGTTTGGAATTCAAACCCAGATGTGTCCGATTCCAAAGACAACTCTGCCACAATGACCCATTTCTTTTTGAGCATGATCCATCTCTGTGTTGGCCTCCTTGGAAATGAAGCCATTATATGGAACAAAATAGTTCCAGAGAGTTACAGCTCATAAAGAAAGTATGCTCCTCTGAATCAGCCAGTGTCCACTGGTTGGTGTCCACTCCTCCCATCTGCCTCTATCCTGGGAGTGTCGAACTGCTGCTTCCTGGGCTTGTGTTTCAGTCCTTCAGCCTCAGTGGGCATAACAGGAGCATCTGTCAAGGGTAATGAGAATGAAATAAGAGAACTTACACAGCACCCTGAGCCCAGAGAACAGGATTTGCAGTATTTAAAACTTCACAGAGATTGCATCGCCTACCCCAGGTCTTTGAGTAATGGAAACACCGAGCTTCTTGGCTTTGGGTAAAAACATCTATACTTGGTGTGGTCTCTTTTTTTACAATTCTTTGGCTGCTGGTGATGTCATGAGCAAGTTGGAGATATTATTTTACTGTGAAACTTATTCCATGTAATTTTATTGAATTTTTAAACAAGGGAAATAAAAGCAATCCTTGATTAATAAATATGGGTTTACTGGTGGAATAAGATCTAGAAGAATATGGGGGATAAAATAATAATGAAGTCCATATTACTAGAAAAAAGCTGGGAACCCCTGGATTGAGATGAGGCATTAGTTACCTATTTCTGCAAAAATACATAATTACCCCCAAACTTAGTAGCTTAGAAAAAACATGACTTTTTAGTTCTCCATAGTTTCTGGGATCTGGAGTCTGTACTTGACGTAGCATGTTCTGGGTCCAGGGTCTCTCATGAGGCCACAGTCAAGGTCAGCCAGGGCTGGAGTTTCCCTGGAAGTACAACTGGGGAAGTGCTTCCAAGCTCTCTCACCTTGTTGACAGAATTCAGATGTTCAAGGACTGCTGGACTTCAGGTCTCAGTTCTCTGGCTCTTGGCCAGAGGCTGGTCTCCATTTCTTACCACCGGGGCCTCCCCAACATGGCAACTTGCTTCTTCAAAAGTGGCAAAAGATAGAGACTCGGCTGGCAAATCAGGTGTTACCATCTTTTGAAGCTTAATGACAAAAGTGACATCCCTCAACATTGCCACGTTCTATTGGCTAGAATCAAGTTGCCCGAAGGCAACGCTTTACACCAGGAGGTGAAGACCAGAGGCAAGAGTCATTTGGGGTCATCTTAGAAGCCGCCTGCCACCACTGGTATCTAGGGCCCTCCACTGCCAAAGACTGAGCACACTGCGGTGGGCAGAGGGGAGTCCACCAACTAACCTGGAAACCAACCTCAGCCCCACCACTGATTACATGGCTCAGTTTCTCCACCTTCTACAGGAGGGGAAGGATAGACCCCCTGCTCCAGCTTATTGTGTGAGGCCTTCACTCTGGAATGTGTGAGGGGTCCAGAGAGCTGACTGATTGTCCAACAGGACATGATACAGGGTCTGTGCCTACCTGTGTGGAAACTATACCTCCAAGTCCTCCTCCCCTTGCATGTGATGGGAGTCATGTGTCTGAGCTTTGGACAATGTGAGTGGAAGTGACATAGGCCACTTTTGGACCCCGCCCACCAAAAACCTCCAGTGTGATTCCCTGAATGACCTCCCACATCTGCAGGTTGGATGCCAATGTCCAGGGAAACCTGGGAAACCACGTGCTGAAGATGGATGGACTCATCAGCCGAGTCCATAAATGGCCTTTTGTAGATGTGACTATGTTCAGCACTGCTGCTCGTTGGGCTTGTTGTGAGTGAGGAATAATCTTCTCTTGTGTTAAGCCCTAGGATCGTGGGGTTCAATTGTTAGAGGAACTAGAATTGTCTTAACAAATACAGAAGATGAAGAAGCACTTAGAACAGTATCTGCCCCCCCCAAAAAAAGAAAAAAACCACTCAATAAACATCATCTGTTTATTGTCATTGTCACCATCATCATCATTATCATCATTTTAACTAAACTTCCGCTCTGTGCTAGCAACTTTATAAGCCTTATCATTCATCTTCCCAGCAACCCCCAAAAGATGGCCAACTCCATTTTATGGATAAGAGCAGTAAGAGGTTAATGACTTACTCCAGGTCACAGAGCGAGAGCTGAAGTGGTCACTCCAACTCCAGGTTGTCTGGTTCCACCATTCCTAGCCTCCCGCTAGTCCTCTCCCCATTGCTGGTTCTCTCTGGATCCGGCTGCTGAGGCAGAGCCTGCGTACGAGGGGAATGTCTTCAACATCAATCTGGCAACTCACTTATTTTCTTGTCAGATTCCAAATCCTAACTCATGCTGTGTTGAACAGTTCAAAGAAAGCATTTCATATCAAGAAATGTCATGGTTGCTAGAAATAATTTTGTCACATCCTCTTGAAATTTTCCTCTTTGCAAGTTCAGAGGTTTCACTTAGATTCAAATCTTAGAATGCCTCCCTTAAAAACATCATAAAAGGGCACCTCATTTTTTCTTAAAAAAAAAATCTCAACATCCAAGATAGCACTTCATTGTCTTCATCTTAAAAGGTAAAAGTGGGAAGACTCTACAGAGGCAATTTATGACGCACGGGCACCTTATTTTCTGGTAATTTAAAGCTGTTTCTGATGCTGTAATTTTGTTTTTGTATTTTGATGTCCCCTTATCAAAGGTAGTTGAGCTGAATGTGCAGGAATCCTACAAGGGAGGTGTCTGTTGAGTTCTCAGATGTCGTGAAGTGAAAGTCAACACCACGTAGGTGTTTGGGTAGGTATCCTGGGTCTGTTTGCCACAGGACCCTTCCCCAGGAGCATTAGAGAATGCCTTCTCACACTGAGTCAGCACAACTGTGGAGAAGCACAGAGAGTGCTTCTGAGAGCTCACTTCTGCTCCAAGCCCCCATTTAGTTATTCATTCAACAAGGGCAGGGCATCAGCTTGCTTGCTAGAGGCCAGGAAGGTGCTGGACCTTGAAGGTGGAAGGATTCCACGCTGCACCACCTCTTCCCTTTCTCCTTAAAAAATAATTAAAAAAAAAAGGAACGTGGGTAATGGATAAGCAAGAACCATAAAGGGAAGCATCAGAGATGTGGGAAAGAGATATCAGACAACCTTGGATTTGAAGTCCCTCCTTACCATTTCTGGGTATGTGGCCTTGGGGAAGTTGGAGAAGCTTTTCAGAGGCTGGATTTTTCTCATCTCTAAAACAAACAGAACCATACCAACCTCGAAACGTTTCAGCAGTTGAGATGAGAACATCATGGTGGGCGTTCAATAAACTGGCGCTGTTACTAACATGAGCCTTTGCTTATCCTTGACTCCGCCATTGAGAACCAGTCTGGTAGAGTAGTTGGTTGTGTCCTTTTATCTACATGGAGATCATCAGAAATGGATCCTGAGTCAAGGACACCATGCAAAGAAGAAAGGGACCCTAGGGGAAAATGGTAAGGGATAGCAGACATTGGGTACAAGGGTAAGAACCCAAGCAAGGGTACATTTCAGGGACCATCTCCCAGAGGGTAGTGCTAATGTGAATTTGCAACTGGGAACCTGAGCGTTCACTCTTGTGCCACTGCCGGCCATTGTTAAAAGGGGCAGAATTCCCAGGACATGTAGCTTGCTGCATGTTTGGGGAAAAGTTCTCTGAAGAGTTTCAAAAGTTGGCATTTAGAAATAAAAACACACAAACTCTGGAAGAGAGTTGCACAGAATCAGGACAAAGGGTACATGTAGGTGCAATGCTAACCACATGGGGTATGCCTGCTGTGGCAGACATCTGGGGGACATCAACCCTGACTCAATTAGACCCAGTAAGTAAGATGCGTTTTCCTTGGCTCACAAATGCAGGAAATGCAGAGAATTTATGCACCAAAAGTACAGCTCAGGAGAGGCACTTGGGGCATGGCTTTGGGGTCCGCCTTGTTTAAGATAAAATCTCAGCCCACTTTCTGTGGCCCAAGTGGTTTTATCCATTTCCTGAAGCTACAGCGGAAGACCACAGACTGGGCATGTTGTAAACAGCAGAGGTTTACTTGGCTCATGATTCTGAGTTTGGGGAGTCCAAGGGCATTGCACCCCCATCTGGTGAGGGCAGGGGGACAGGAAGCCTGTGTGAGACAGAGATGAGGTCAGGCAGAATGTGTCCTACCAGGAGCTCACCCCTGGGATAATAATGCTCACCAGCCCTCTCCTGCAAAGTCCTCCTGGCCTAATCACTTTTAAGGGTCCCTTCTCCTAATGCTGTGCCAATGGCAATTGAAATTCAACGTGAGATTGGGAGGGGGACATTCAAAACAGCACTATGTTATTTTGGACAATTGATTTAGCCTCTTTGACTTAAATTTCTCTCATGTATAAAATAACGATAACAATATCCCCTTTTGTAAGTTCATCGTAGACTGAGTTGTCTTCACGTTCACTTATTTATTTGACAAATGTATATTGTCGGCTGCTCCATGTCAGACTCAGGGCTAAGGACCCATGCACCGGAATGAGTCAGGCAGGTCCTGACTTCCCCCACCTGGCATCTAGAGAGGTGCAGACACAGAAATGACAGACTCTGCGTCCTTGCTACATTGGCTCTCTTCCTTTCTCTGTGTCCCTCTCCGTCTCTGTTTTTGCCTTGGCGACTCCTCCTTTCCTTCCTCCTCCTCCTTCTCTGCCATTCTATCTAGTCTCCTCCAACCACATCGCATGCATATCAACTGGAGGACATCCAGCAAGCTCCCTGCCAGGCTCCTGCCCCCTGCTGCTGTTTCCCAGGCTCCTTCTGCAGGGTGCACAGTGTATGAAGCTCTGGGGAGTTCAGTTCACCCCTCTGCTGTGAGAAAAGGTGATTTGGAGTTAGCAGAAAACTGTCCACTCAGAGCTTGAGAGTGGTGGAGGGGAACTGCACCCTGCAGACCCAAGTGGGCAGCCCTGGGGAATGACAGATAGAATCTGTGGCTAATTGCCTCCGCAGTGGGGAGGGGGCGCATCTGGGTGACAGGGGTGCAGAAGTGATTTTCTTGTCATTTTGTCAATGAGTGGACTCCCAAGAATGTGAGGATGGGGAGGCAGAAATTCTCAGATTTAACTCTAGCTCTGGACCTACCTGCATGATCCTGGGCATGGTTTTCCTTGTCCCTGTGATGTTGAGGTTTCAGTCAGTGATCTTTTAGGACAGTCCTTCTTGTCCAGGAACTCTGCCTTAATCAATTTCTAGTCGTTTCCCCCTCCCTCTCCTCTTACACTGGGATTGGCACCCACTAGGTGCTCATGTAATGACAACCAACTTCTTTTGTTCATTCCAGGTTTCTGGGGAATCATTAGCTTTGGGTTCTAGAAGCATCTGTAGCTAGGACCCTGGAAGCAGATTTGGTGGGTTGGAGCCACTCAACTCTTCTTGTGAGGTCAAGGGCAGCTGTTGCAGATGGAGATGTTCTATAGAACAGAACATCTCGGACTCCAATACTGTGATTCACCAGCTCTGGAACTCAGGAATAGGCCTGGTAAAAACACCCCCAGGGATCCTGATGTAAGTGGTTGTTGGACCCCTGACAAGAATCACTTCTAGAGACCGAGCTGGCAGTAGCACTCTGACTGCCTCTTGTCTCGGGGCTTAGGGACTTTGAGCATCTTTCCTCCTCTGTGTAGTCAGCTTGTCACCCTGCCCTTTCTCCTGCAGGGCTTCCATGAGAAACATGAAATGGCAGGTGGGGAAACTCTGAGGCCCCACAAGAGGCAGAGAAGATGGCCTTTGAGAATAGAGATGTCTGCCCCCATTGTCCCGTGGTTCCATGCTCATAGCAAAGCGACAGCGGACTGAGAGTGTTACAGTGCCCATCTCCTGCACCCTGGCCCATCTCCTGCATCTGAGACCTCTTGAACCTCACTTCACCTCCATTTGGTCAATTTTTTTTTAGCTTAGCTGTTGCTGCATCAATCGTGCTGGTGTATCCAGGCAACCCCTGGCCTAGGTGTGCCTTAGAGTGCCTGCGTTCTGCCTCAGCACCTCCCCACCTGCAGCACGTGTGCAGGAGGCTGTGCAAACCTGAAAGTGAATGGCATTAGCACCCATGGCCAAATCTCCACCCGTGGAAGGTGAACCTGCTTGTACACATTCCCTACTTCTGTTGATTGGGTGGACGATTCTGAGTGATCAGCTCCTCGTCCCTCGTCCCTCCTGGGCTGCAGCCCACTTTCCCACAGTTGTTCTAGGCTGCATAACACACCCTGGGGTTGGCTTGCTCCTCCCCTATTTCCCGTTTCCCAGTACCGCCCCCCATCACTTTTCTTAGGACAATCCCAAAATCCCTACTTGCACACAGCACCACGTGACACTCTTATTTGCTGACACCAGCCTGGATCTCCAACAAAAATTCCAGGTCTGGGACCATCCCTAGTACTCCAACCATTTAGTGACAGAGCGGAGGCAGGAAACAGGAGGCAAGACAGGCCACTTCCCGCTTGGCCAGAGAGGACAGAGTTCAAATCCCAGCTTTGTGACCTGGGACGTATTAATGTAGCTGAAGAATTCTGCAACCATGTTTGGCCTGTGGCATGTCCCCCATGGGGATCATGCCACCTTCCCTTGGGTCCTTCCATTTTGCTCCAGGAGAGTCAGAGTCCACAGAAACAGCCGAGAAGTCCTCCCGGGGTCTGGACCCCATTCCCTCTCTGCCTCTGGCTGTACAACTGCCCCGTTAGGTACTCTGTCCCAGTCCTCCTTGCTCTTCTGCACATGCTCCCAGCCTGTGTCACCTTGACCTCCTTGCCAGTGGTTCTCAGGTGTGACAGTTTTATCTCCCCACCCCAGTGGATATTGATAATGCCTGGACACATTTTTGGATGTCACAATCTGGGGGGAGGTTGCTCCTGTCAAAGTCACAGGACATCCCCAACAACAGAGGGGATGGAGGGAGACCCTGCAGGCTCCGGCATCAGGCAGCAGGATTCCTCCCAGCCCCCTCCCTCACCTCCTCCAGCCTCCACTCCCATTTCACCTTCCCGCCAACACACAGCTTCCCCGCCCTGCCCTTGCCTGCACCCACCTCCTGATCTGTCTCTACACTGTCGTGTTATTCTCTTAGAGCACTTGGCCCTCTGTGGCTTGCATTATTTACCTCCTTATGTTTTCTCTGTCTCTTCTCACTGGAATGGAAGCTCCATGAGGTACAGATCTTCAATTATTGCTGTATCTCCAACCTCTACCTCAGTAGATGCCTGCGACATCGTAGGCTTTCAGTGAGCAGTTCTCAGACGAATGAATGGATGGAAATATTTTCGGGGTGGGAATGTGAAGGTGTCTTATCTCCTACCATAATGACAATGTCTTCAATGCGAATAGGAAGACTTACCCAAAGAAGCAAGATGGCAGCCTTGGAACCTCAAGGATTTCTCAAAGGCATTGAACTAACTTTCTTTTTTCTTTCTTTCTTTCTTTCTTTCTTTCTTTCTTTCTTCTTTCTTTCTTTCTTTCTTTCTTTCTTTCTTTCTTTCTTTCTTTCTTCTTTCTTTCTTTCTT